>JACXGI010003140.1:19923-65511 GCA_016801175.1 Esox masquinongy | reverse complement strand
GTGTGTGTGTGTGTGTGTGTGTGTGTGTGTGTGTGTGTGTGTGTGTGTGTGTGTGTGTGTGTGTCTAAAGGTATATATTTATGATACTACTGTATGTGTTTCAGGTGAAAGTGACAGAAGCCCGTCAGATGTTGACAGAATTGACAAGGCATCACACCAAGCGTCTCTTGAGTATGAACAGCCTGCTGTGCCAGAAGAAAGAACTGGAGGACAAACTCAACACTAGACAGAGCAAGATGGTAGGCTGGGGGGTCCAAACTTTAAAAAAAATAGTTTCTTTCTAAATGCATGTGAAAGTTAGCGGTAAATATTAGCATGCTTTGCTGTGTGTCAGGGCGCCCATTTCCAGGGCTGTCAGCCTGCTGAGGTGAAGGAGGAGAGGCAAAGGCTTCACAAGCTGGTCCAGAGTCAGGCCCAGGAGGCAGAGGCCCTCCGCCAGGAGATCAGCATCCTGTCTAGGAAAGGGGGTAACATCCTGCCCCCCAGTCAGGCCCGTCTGCCCCCTGTATCTGCTGCCCTGGCCAGCCACCGATCCACCACCCGACCCAACTCATAGGGGCTCAACAGACACTTTAAACTGGAAGGAGTAGAGCCTAAACAATCCTGTAGATAATACATAAACACATATTATTCAAAGATAACACATTCACACATGAACATTTGTTTGCGCATTCACATACACAACTATGTTATTGTATTTTTGCACACCTACCACACACCCACCGCACACTGCCCCCTTCCTCAGATACATTTACCTGTTGTAAACAAGAAACAGACAAGCAGACAATTAACTGGATTTGATTTAACAAAGGGGTTCCTTTTATGTGTATAGCCTGTTTTTCTCTGGGGGAGATGGAAACAGCAGAAAAAATATCAATAAAGTATTTTATTGAGATAATGGTTGCAGCGTTAATTTCGTCAACAAAAACAGTAACAAGCCGATAACTGACTAAATTGATCCAGAAAATTACAATGACTAAAAAACTTTTTCATTTTGGTTGAATAAAACGAGACGGGACGAAATTGTGTATGTTGACGTAAATCACGACAAACGTTACTGGACAAGAGGGGTTTAGAAAGAGGGAGAACGAAACAAGTTCGAAGTACGTGCAGTTTTTACATGTTTCTCCGCAAAATCTCAAACGAATCTTGTTTTTAATGCGGCCGGCTCGCTTCCAGCTGCTTAAAACTCCCACCCCTGATTAGTCACTGGCCTCAAATGCAAAAGCAAAGTCTGCAAAAACATTCAAAACATTTTCCTGTTGCCCATGTCTGTGTTGCGCTCAACTACAAAGAACTGAAACTGTCTCTGCTCCGATAATGAAAAACCGTATTTCAAATTAATATGAACCCCACTATCAAGCCCTAACACCCCCGAACAAAACTTAAGATGCGGTATATACGCATGTGAAGCCGCGGATCCCACAGTAGCTGCCATCTGTGATAACAGCATAGAAACACACGACAGAAATATAACAGCATAAAGACAGAAATGGTACGGCCGCAGTGAAGTTAAGAAGTAGCACAAAAACCCGCCACCCGCGACATTGTTTGAAAGTTGCCCAATTCGTCTGAAAACCACGGCTATGGCAACCCTGTATGTGTGGCGAAACCGGAAGCAACCAGCGAAAGCTAAAAGGAATCAGAAAAACGTAATGTTCCTGGTGGGAGGGCATCATTAATTACGCAACCAATGACGTTGGGGGAGGCAACGTAGTCATATTTTAAACCCAGGCGGGAACTAAAAGTTATCATTGGACTCTTGAAGTCTGAAGTGAAGTTACGTTTCCAGTTTGCATCCGGTTTTGGGGTTGAAATTATAAAAACATGGTGAGGACGAAGGCAGACAGTGTCCCTGGAACCTACAGAAAAGGTAATGTTTTCGTGTCAAAAGGTGATAATTTTGTTACACTATTATGTATAATGTGTTATTCACCCGCAGCAAATTCGCAGGCTAGCTAACAGCTAGCTACTATAAGTATTACTATTATTCGGTACACTAGTGGAACTGCTATTATAGTTACAGTTGTTGGCTATTTTCGCAATCTATCAAACTGTTCTGCGAACATCGTTAACCCATGCAATCCCATTGCTTTAAATTATGCAACTGTAGTAATATTCGAGTTCAGTCGTTAATTGGATAACTTCATCTACTTGACAACTATCGAAGTCTCCCGCCACTTCAAAGGAATCACGAACACAGCTGGCGCGCATGCTAATCCAGTTGGATATTGCGTTATAAAATTCTCATCTCATAATTTTGGCACTTTAGAATCATTTCGCGTGGACCACTAAGCTAAATTGTTGATATTTACACAGTTCTAACAAACTTGCCTAGTCGAATTAACCTCATTGGTTTGCTACCTAGTATAGCTTTTATTAACATCAGTCTGGCGCCAATTTCACCGCCTGAACTAAATAAGACAGTCGTACAAATTTGCCTGTGTCGTTTAATTTGCAAAAAATGCAAATACATTATTTCAAATCTTTACTTTTATTTTTTTGGATGACCTGATATCTAATACATTGCTTATTTTCAGCTGTGGCTGCATCTGCACCCAGGAAGTCGCTGGGTGCCTCAACTTCTGCAAATGCATCTAGCAGCTCTCAAACAGGCACGCCTGGTGAGGTTTTATCTACTCATTTTAATTCATTATGAAGGTAAAATCAACTAATAATCCCAAACATTTCAACTTGCTTGTGTCCATTAGTGTTGAATGCTCAGGGGAGATGTCTAAATTGATATGTTGCTTTTGCAGCAAAGAATAAATTTGCTGGTGGGAACCCAGTGTGTCCACGACCAACCCCAACCTGGCAGAAGGGCATTGGGGATTTCTTTGGTGGGCCCAGCAGGAAGCCTGAGAAAGAGAACCAGCTCCCCCAGTCAGATGATGAAGGGGCTGGAGGCAGTGGACTGTCCAAGGCTTCCAGGAAGTACGTTTTAGTTATTTTATTGTTTTTACATTTAGTAATTTGTCTGTTAGGGTAGTCCAAAACAACATTGACAAGCCTACCTTTACAGTTTGCAGATCAGACAGAAGTCCCACTATGATTGGGAACATTGGTCTTTAGAATCAATTTCAAATTGTCTGTTCTCTGGGTTAATTTTTAATTTTATTTTTTACAGGATTAATGGCTGTTCATAAATCATATTGATTAATTTATCTAAGTTGTCTGGTGACGATGCCTGTGTCAGATGCTTGTAACTAATCTTTAGTGACTTGAGTAGTACTATCTATAAGGTTCCTCTTTGGGACAAGTCCCACAGAACCAGTTAATGTAAATGTGGGGAAAATGGTATTGATGTCCATGTTTGCCATCCCATCTAATGTCAATGACTCCTTTCAGATCTAGACCACTTCCTGCTGAAGATGAGGATGCTGATGACGAATGAGTTTAGTCGTTGTTGTTTCAATTGAAAATTGTTTCTAGAATTTGAATGGGCTGAAATTTATTTTTTTGTATATCATTGTATATAATTATTAATGTTTTGTACAGATGTTTAATAAACCCTTTTTTTTGTAATTTCCATTGCCTGATTTCAATACTGTTTGTTTCTCTGGGGTCTTAAACTACATTGTAGCTTTTGGATATTATGTAGAAAATGTATTTATCCATGAGTGTGCAGTTAAAGATTTCTTCATTGTGGATCAGGGATTTTTTTTATGCCCAGCCATTTATGAAATTAATGCTGTAAACGTTTGCTATTCTTGCAAGTATGTAACCACTACATAACAGTAGATGGCAGTATTCATTAGGAATGGTGACCAAATCAAACAATTATAGGTTTTAGAACATAATCAAACTGCTGGAGATGCAATTAAAAATGCTGTGAATTAACAAGACTGCACTTTAAAAATGTTGGGGATGTTTCTAAACTTACATTATGGTCCAATACGTGGATGCTGCAAAGGAACCTGAAAACAAATTAAAAAATTTAATTATGAATATAGGCTGTAACTGTACCTAGGTCAAGCCTGTTCCTAAAGCCTTCAGTGGATGGGGTGGCAGTGATCCTGAGAAGATCTGGATGTTCATAGCTGAAGGTGGCCAGTTTACCATGTCCAAGGGCAGGGAGGCTGGCAAGCAAATGTATTAGGAATCTTGTGATTATCATATTTTGTTTGTTGAAATGGAGATTACCAGTTTTGGGTATTACTTAACTGTATTTTTTTTTCTATGACAGCACAATATACATGATCCCCAGTTTTAGTGTCAAGTTTAGTTTGAGCCCATTGAACCTTATTGCACAGACTTTAAAAACTCAATGGATAGTGCTAAAACAATGCAATAGCATTTAAATACACGATTTTCATTAATTATTCTTGATGAAAAGAGCTATTAAGGTAAATATAAAGCATAACCAGTCACATAAACGGCAGTCATTGTCCTGTAATTTCCATGACAACTCGTTCATGTGTTTATTTGGATTTTCATTATGATTAGGCACTGGTGAGGCAGCAGCTACTCTTCCTGGGTTCATGTAATAGAATCCAAACAGGAGTTCATTGGAACAGCAGAAAAGGCTTTCTTTTACATCCGGAAGTGCATTTCTCCCAGGAGGGTGTTGTATCAACACTTCCGGAACCACTGTTGGATCATATTCATGAGTGGAGGCGAACTGAAAAAGGCTCTGGTAGGCATAGCTTGACTTAGCGTTAACTTGACGAATTGACATCGCATCGTCATTGCTAGCGCAGATACTTATCTTTACACAAATGGAAAATAAATGACTGAATGTATCCAGGATCATAATAAAAGTAAGTTACATTTCCCAAAACCTCGCAAACATTTGGCTAGATATCACTAGCTAACGTTAGTACTTAACTAGCTACTTTAGCTTATGAGGTAGCTAATGTTAGCTTATTTATCTAAGATATATGCATTATTTTAATACCGCCTAGGCTATTTATCATTAGGTTTAGCTTGGTATTGTTAGTAGCTAATTAAAACAAATTGCCAACCTGAAATGAAGATGCTGCCGGGAAGAAATGCGGTTTAGTTAGATAATTAGCTAAATGACTACTGTAGCTAACATTTACCTAGGCTCGACTACTTGACTCGAGCTGCATTGTTGGACCACACAAGGAAATGCACCCAGGAGTCACCGTTTTGTGTGTGCAGCCAATACATACAATTGGGAGTGTGGTGGTGTTGCGAGTATCCGTCAGATAATTGGTAATCTTGTTAACTTGGTTGGCTAAAATAACAAAAATGTTACTGATTAACTAGTTCATCAAGAGACAGCTTAAGAAGAGAAAGACAGCCCACTCGAAGACACGCCCCCATAATAGGTTCCATCCAGACAGGGCCACTGCTAAGCGGGTTCTAGAGCTAGACCTGTTACTTTCTAATAGAAGAAAGAAATTGTTCGTGTGGGGGCAGTAAGCAGATCCGTGGCCTAGAAAGGATAAAAAAAAAGGCGTGTTGTTGATTGGGTTATCCAATGTTCATGTCCTGTCAATGGTTAATCTCAGGGGTACTCAACTCTTATCCCATGAGGTCCAAAGCCTGCTGGTTTTCTGTTCTACCTCCATATTAATTGCACCAACCTTGTGTCCCAGGTCTCAATAAGCCCCTCATTAGAGGGTTGTAGTGTGAAACTGGCTTTGCGGTCCTGACTTCACTAAGTCAGATCTAGAGCTAATGGGGCAGGATTGGGGTCATTTCAATTCCAGTCAATTCAGGAAGTACAACTTTGATTTATATAGATTTTCTTTGGATTTCTTCTATCACTGACTTTGCCGATGACTAGTTCATTGAATAAAATGTACTCACCATGACAGATTGTGTGGTTGTCCCACCTGGCTATTTTTAGCAACTTCCTAGTGAAATGTTAATATTGCTATCAAAATGTTGAATGCCTAATGAAGACCTAAGAATGGAAATGTTGTTTCTATAATAAAATAACTTGGGAGCATTAATAGGAGTTAAGGTATTTGTCCCGTTTTGTAGAAATCTGCATGAGTGTTAAGTTATTTTCAGAACCTACTTAGGAGTAAATGTGAAAACCCTAACAGAGTCCCTATTGGTTTATAGCAGCTATGTTAGCTTGCTTTACACCCGCTCTAGACACTTGCAGTACTATCCTCCCCATCCTAAGCCGCGCTAGACTAGCTAATACTATTCCGGTCTCATTTGGTATGGGAAGACAAGGAGACGTTGTGTTATTGTTTAGAGGCAAGATTCTACACAGTGTCCCTTTTAAAAAAGACAACAAGGAAACATCGGAAAGGAAGCGTACATTAAGAAAAGCAATCATAGTTCACTGAAAATGTCTGGTATCAGACATTTGAACTGCCTTATGCGCATCAGTGTTTCTAACTTCAGTTTATTCTGCAAGGCATTCCATGAAAATCGGGCTTGGTAGTCGAAAGCAGTTTTGCGTAACTCTGAGTAAGCCCTTGGTATCTCTAGTAATTTTCTCTAATACCCATGTCTTGAGAGCATGTCCTGCTTCTGTTTTTCCAATTATTTTTTGTGGTAAGATCGTTTGGAAGTTTCTGCAAGATAGCTTTACATATAAACAGACTGTCTGGCCCTTCATAAAGTCAATGTGTCCCTGCCAATCAAAGTGTATAATACACAATGATGTATATGAAAGTTCACAACAGTAATGAAGTGCAAAACTTTATGATGGACTGAATCCAGAAGTTTTAATATGTCTCAAACCACAAAAGCTGCATTGCAAGCAGAAACCTACTCCAAAACACTTGAAAAGAAGACTAAAGAACCTTTCAGTTTGTATTCCTCAATGTTTTCATGTTTGCAATATAAATCTCATGAAACTAAACTTGAAGAACATCCCAGGGTAAGAGTAATTTCACTCAAATATGAATCTACGTCGAACAACCTCTTTAATATGATGTGTTTGTTATTTTGTCCACCCACTGTAACAAAATGTGGAAATGGTGAAAAGGTCTGAATACTTTCGAAATGCACTGTGTGTATATGTGTATATATAGACAATTCCAATGGTTGTCTCCACTACTCCCTGACAATTGGTTGGATCCCTGGTAATCCAACTTTGATTGGATTTTTCAAATCGATGATCAGCTGGGTGAGAAAATAGCCTCTTGTTAAACCAGGAGCTAATTTGTTAAAATTGAGATTTCTAGAAATTCCATACTGCTTTGCGGCAGGTAGGCAAGTATGGAGGTGCGTCTAGAAATATTTGAGTGCAATTTTGTCTCCAGAGCTAGCTGGCAATGATCATTATTCACTGGCTGTTTAGCTTGTTATTTATGTTTGGTTATACATGAACATCATTTTTTCTAAAATAACCATGTGGTTGGCTGTGGCAGTTTATCTAGAATGCAAAATTAGAATGGTATTATATATTGTCAATTGCCAGAGTGGAATATTAACACTGTAAGCAGTAGGTGGATATTGAAACCCTAAAAATGACCTGAACACACTGCAAGAGAAGTAGCAAAATGCCCTTTTGCTACTTCTCTTGCAATCAGAATTTCACACTGGAAGACTATGAGAGGGATGTGCAGACCGAGCTGATGGGTAACAATTTATCACTTTGAAGCCAGGCGCTATTGTCAATATTCCTATGGGTGTTCCTAAGAGAATTGCAGACTAACAGGAGTCTTCCGCCTGCAAAAACGATAGAAACAGAATTATGGCGATGTAATTTTAGCTAGGCTAGTTTATGTAAGATATATATATATATATATATATATGTATATAATACACACAATATTAACTAGGTAATACTTTTTGTCTTATGTGGCATGTTATGAAATTATACTGAAAAGCAAGTCAAAAACCACATTAGCTGTGAGATCAGGAAGTCAACCTCACTTCATCCTACTGCTTGCTTGTTGTATAAATAAAAAAGTGACTACCTCAAATACATCACTGAGGATAACATTTGGAAACTTGCCGTACCTAGCTTTCAAACTTAAAAAACGCATTGACAAGCTATTTTGTCAGAAATGTTGGAAACATGATCTGCACAACAATTTTGATGTTTTGCGGTCTGGACTTGTCCTTTAATTTTGTTGACTTAAGACTGGGATGTATTAGCTAGCATACATATTCCATTCCTGTCCATGATGTATCACTTTGGAGAGTGGCTTCATAGCCAGGGAATCAACAATTATTCACAGTAACCCTGGTGCATTTAGGGTTTTTACTCATAGGCAAAGTGGCAAGGTTTTCTCTTTGTCAGTTTGCCTTTGAACTCAAAAGGCACTTCCTTTTTTTATTTAGCTATTATTATTAGCGAACTACTAACTGGCAAGCTAACTAACGGGAGAGATGTTTAGAAAGGAGGCCTAATGTTTCCTGAGTTGTTTTTAATAATGAGGTTTGACTTGCTGGTTCGGCTGCATCGTTATATAGCATGCTACTTTTCATGACAGTCTCTGGAAAAACTGTAGCTTTTGCCTGTTAAAAATTAACACTTCCCATAACACTATTTGACATGTCAAATAAGCTTTTAATGTGACTTGTGAAATAACAAAAAAAATCAATAATAGAATGTTGTCTGCCAAGTCGGGTTAGCTCATTTGTGATATAACTAGTAACAAACGTCAGTTCATGAAAATTACTGAATATATAACAAACTAAACAAGGAAGATAGACAACCGACCATTCCTTTTCCCAAAACTGCAGATAATATAATTAGATGGGGTATGGTGCTGTGTGGACATATTTTCAGCTTATTGCCAACCTTTGTGGGCTTGACACTATCGTTGCAAGTGTAAATAGAAAATGTGATTTACATGTACATTTTATTTGAATTTTAATTGTAGTGTAATTAATTGTTCTATAGCATCAGGATACAGTGCTCTGATCATTGGCAAATCCCTTCTTAATCGACCTAGATAGAATTGGAGATTAATCTTTTGTATATGTGCTTAATAGTTGATGTTTGCATTGAATTGTGAGGTTCAAAAATCCTAAACCAATGGCCACTTGTTCAACTCAGTTTTGTAACAGTTTATCTGCTTCCCCTCCCCCAATTGACTGGTGAATCCCTGCAGAACCTTTACAGGTTTAAATTATTCATGAAACCCTTTTATGTTGAGTGTTTTCTTATCTGATATTATGTCTGCGACTCCAGGTCTGATTGGATGCTCCATGTCAAGAGTTATGTGCACTGGTTTGATCAATGTGGATAACTTGTTTCCGTCAGTAATATTAATGGGAAATGTATGGAAAATGCTTTGTTGGGCAATCGCTGTCAGATGCAAAACAATCATGCAGATCGTTTTACCCGCCAGCCTTCTAACAAACTGGTATGACTTACTGATCTGATTAATAGTCAAAGGTCAGAAGAGTTTGCATCTATTGTGCAGTTGGCACCTGCAATGTTTTTCTTTTGATAGCCATTTCATAGCACTGAGCTTTTTTCCCCTCACTTTTCTGTGAGTAGAAACTATTTGATCCAGGCAAAGGAAATCTCGGAAGCTGGTCTAATTTGTGGTATCTCATTCACTCAAAGCAGGAACAAATAATAACCTTATTGTGGGATATATTGACAGATCCTATAATCCAGCACCAAGGCCATCTTCTGCCACGTATTTGCATTTCTTTTTGATTAGTCTTGGACAGGAATGTGGTAAAATATTTTTAAGTTTTTGCTGAAAGAGTGGTAGGTCAGATTTGAACCCATGCTGCAGCAGTACATGAGTGTTGTTGGCCTCGGCCTAGACAGCGGTACCTGCCAATGGCACCTCACGCCATTTTCTTTTATTGAAGTTAAATTGTGATCTTAAGGCATTGACTTGACTAATGCTTGACAAAATACAGTTGTTGGCAGGTTAGTGAGACTTGTCTTGCAATGTTTATTTTAGGCCATAGTTGTCCTGTGAGGTTTTACACTAAAAGGCACTGTTATTATGAAGTAATCCATGCATCTAGCTTCACATTTCAAGATCTGAAGCATCAGATTGTAATTTCCACTCTCCATGGGATGATATTTCCATGAGAAAATAACTCTGCTGTAGGAACATGGCAAAATGTGTAATTTGCAAAAACTATTTTTGAAAATCTGATCTCAGTACTGTTTTCTGTTCCCAACCGTTAAATAGGTTGCAAACAGAATAGACTGACTTGAGTAAAATATACCTTTTGCCAAAATGTCTTATTATTGCATTGTTTAGCAAGAATGCCGGGAGCTCTGTCACTTGTCCTATTAGACGAAAGATAGCTGGGCAATCTTGATTTAGTTATAAACCAATGGTGCATGTTTTCTTCTGTAACTGTAATTTTAAATGTCATTGTTAACACAACTTTCAGTACTGGTTGGAATATTCATAATTTTGCTAGATTTGCAAACTATACAGGTCTTGGTCAAATACACTCTCGATGAAGGAAATATATTAAAGATCAAAATCTTTACTGTACATTGTGTAATTCGTTGAACAAAATGACGTAACAACGGTCAGTGGCACCCAAAATCACCAACCGATTAAGGGCAGGATTCAAACTCACCGAAAATCAAAGTAAACAATTGAAATCACAGGCTGTTCCCACTTGCGTAAATTTCTTGGCAGCAACTCATAATGTGACTCAGTAGTTTTATGGCCCCCATTTGCCTGTATGCACTCCCGACAATGTCTGGGCATGCTCCTGATGATAAGGCTGATGGTGTCCTGGGGGATCTCTTCCCAGACCTGGATCAGGGCAACAGTGAGCTCCTGGACAGTCTGTGGCGCTACTTGGCAGGGCCGGATGCACGGGTACATAATGTCCCAGAGGTTCTCAGTTGGATTCAGGTCTGGGGAACGTGAGGGCCACTCAGTGTCATGAATGCCTTCGTCATCCAGGAACTGCCTACACACTCTGGCCACATGAAGCCGGGGATTGTCCTGCACCAGGAGGAACCCGGAGCCCACTGCACCAGCGTAAGGTCTGACAATGGGTCTGAGGATTTCATCCCGGTACCTAACAGCAGTCAGGGTACTGTTGGCTAGCACATGGAGGACTGTGACCCTCCAAGGATATGCCTTCCCAGACCATCACTGACACACCGCCAAACCGATCATGCTGGATGATGTTTTAGGCAGCATGACGTTTACCACGGCGTCTCCAGACTCTTTCACGTCTGTCACGTGCACAGTGTGAACCTGCTCTCATCTGTAAAGAGAACGGGGAGCCAATGGTGGACCTGCCAATTCTGGTGTTCTCTGGCGAGCGCCAATCGATCGATCTGTGCTGTGCTGGGCAGTGAGCACAGGTCCCACTAGAGGATGTCGGGCCCTCATGTCACCCTCATGGAGTCTGTTTCTGACAGTTTGGTCAGAAACATGCACACCAGTAGCCTGCTGGATGTCATTTTGTGGGGCTTTGGCAGTGTTCTTCCTGGTCTTCCTCGCACAAAGGAGAAGATACTGGTCCTGCTGCTGGGTTGATGCCCTTCTACGGCCCTGTCCAGCTCTCCTCGTGTAACGCAACCATCTCCTGTTATCTCCTCCATGCTCTCAGCCCACATGCATTTATTAATTATTACAACTTCAGGCTGGGTGTTTTGGAAAAGCACTTTGTGACAACTGCTGATGTAAAAAGGGCTTTATAAATAAATTTGATTGTACCATCCTGAAGAAGCTGGACTGCCTGTGCAACCTGTATGGGCTGCAGGTACCGCCTTATGCTACCAGTAGTGACAAGGAAACAAGCAAAACGCAAATCTAGAGAAGCATGTCAGGAAGGATAAGGAGAGAGCAATTGTCTGTGGCCACCCCCTGCAATACCATTCCCATTTTCTGGGGCTGTCTTGCTGTTGCTTCTCCAGGGCACCTATTGTCACTTTCATTTGCACTAAAACAGGTGACATCTCAATCACTTATGCTTCCTAACTGGACAGATTGATATCCCTGAAATTTAATTGACTTAGTGTTATACTGTGACAATTACTTGTCCCCTTCTTTTTTTGAGCAGTGTATTACAAAACACTAATAAAATGTGTTCCTTTGTTTGACAGTAATTTTTAGAGTTTACAGGGCACAACAGAAAGCCTTCCTATGGCACGGTTTTTCCTGCATTTAAAACTCAAAGGCGAACACCTTCCCAAAACCTTTTTCATATTGCCAAATGGGGTGGCTTCCCCTCAATTGGGCTATTTTTAATGGGCTTGGTGGGTAGATTTGCAGATAGGGTAGTATAGAAAAATAGGGTCTGTGCGTTTTTTGCCGGATCACGTAAGCGGTGCTGGCCAAGAAGAGCGAATGTCTCTTACTAACTACCCCATGTTAAATAGCGCAGTGGTTAGAGATTGCATGGACTGCCATGCAATCAACCGATGTTCGATCCTCACCACGGACAAAAAAACTATGCATTAGGATTTGTTCAGGAATGACAAACATTTCGCTGACAACAAGCTTCAGTAGCTACGTTTATAGTAAGCCTAAAATAAAACTGTTTATGGTTATATTGTGACTTTCTGGTAGATTTTCGAAGTGCGCACCCGGGCATGGTTTTTGGAGTAATATAGATCACAATTTCCACGATTCTCTTGTCTTTTCATTTGACTAAAAAGTCAGTTATCGTCACCTATATTGATAATGGGTATCCGCGGATCCTAAAGTCTTAAATTAATTTATCTAAATAAAAGGCCTTAGTGTTAAATTGTCTTTTGTGTTTTTAAATGTCTTAAATTATTTAAGTTCTGTTAGCACTGTGAATAGGTGACGCAAAAAATGTGTGGTTTGTGAACGCATTTTAGCTCTGGTCATGCGCGGAGAAGAACCAAGATTTTAGTCAGATTGGTAGACGTCAGAAAGATGCATGACGGTTGGCTGCTTTTCTCCTAACACCGTTGATCATTATGTAGATAGCTAGCTAGTACCAAGCTAGGTAATTTAGCTAGCAACATAGTAGACACTGGCTGTTAAACTTCCCGCAGGTACCATGGGATTTCTCTCTCTGCATTTCTGTTGTTTGGTCGTGTCACAGACTCTCCCGCAGAGTACAGTCAGTAACGTTGTTGTTAGCAGTAGGCTTACTGCTCTAACAACTATGGATACAGGCACTTACAGACAGGCTGCGATAAGCGACAACTGAACCGAGAGAAAATTCTGCCTACCGTGTGTGCACCCATGCTGGTGTTTACACATGATAGCTACCGTGGCTGAGTTTGCGTTGATTACCATAGTAACAATAATGCTCTGGTGAAGCTAGGTTTGGTATGTTGTCTAAAAATGACTTACAACAATAACAATAGGATTATAGTATTAATTATTATAGTTATATTAAAATCAAAATCTTTACTGTACATTGTGTAATTCGTTGAGAACAAAATGACGTAACAACGGTCAGTGGCACCCAAAATCACCAACTGATTAAGGGGAGGATTCAAACTCACCGAAAATCAAAGCAAACAATTGAAATCACAGGCTATTCCAACTTGCTAAATTTCTTTGCAGCAACTCATAATGTGACTCAGTAGTGTGTATGGCCCCCATTTGCCTGTATGCACTCCCGACAATGTCTGGGCATGCTCCTGATGACGTTACTTACTGTACTCTGCGGGAGAGTCTGTGATACAAACAAACAACAGAAATGCAGAGAGAGAAATCCCATGGTACCTTCGGGAAGTTTAACAGCCAATGTCTACTATGTTGTTAGCTAAATTACCTAGCTTGGTACTAGCTAGCTATCTACATAATGATCAACGGTGTTGGGAGAAAAAAAAATGACTTACTATAATCCTATTGTTGTTGTTGTATTACTTATTATAGTTATATTAGTTGAACAAAAGTTAGTACAAGACCAAACCAGAGATCACTAGCCCTTTTGGCATCGCGATGAGTAAACCATTATGTTCATGATGGGGACACTGATTGGTGACACACTGGAGGGAATTAAACCACATTGGAGGGAGATGCAGTAGCCTCAATAATAACAATGCATATCAGTGCTACAGTCATGTTCCCCTGTCGTTGCATTCAGATACGGAAACACCTTAAACAGCTGCTTGTTTTGGTGCCCATCAACAACTACAACTACAGTAGGTGCCTTACTTCGGTCAAATTGGTGTCCTTATGTATTTTTTGCGTGGAGTGTTGTTGTGAAATTGGTCTTAAATTGAATTTGAAGTGGCATTAAAGTCTTAAATGTAACTTGCTGAAACCTGCAGTTACATTCGTGAATGACATTGATACATTAACTATCACAGGGTAAGGAAAACAAACATTGTTGTGCCATGAAATGAAAGACCTTTGGCAGTGTAGGCTTTAGCAGTGTAAACTTTGTCTCGCTAGCAACTGCTCAATTCTTATGACTAAGTAGTAAGTAGATACTAGTAGGCCTATTACTGGCTAATAGGCTATTAAAACAGCCAGTGGCAAAAGCCATACAGTTCATAGATGCTATTTGTGGTGGAAGTAAACTTCATAAGAAACGTTAGTCAGTTTAACACACTGCTTAATGGTGTCTAGCTAAATATTCAAACTTGGCGTGATGTTAATGCGTGCCAAAATGATCTAATGTCGAGACGCAATTTTATGACGAGGTAGTATGTCCCAATCGGTCCCAATACTGGTGTACTAGCTTACTATATACAAAAAAGTACTTCACCATCATCCGCGAAGTGCGAACTTGTAATATGTGATTTGAGATTCAGCCTTTGCTTTCGATTTACATAGTAGTTCACATAGCGTAGTGGTTGGCTAATCAACTGTCATTGTTTTCTAAAGCAATGAACCGGCCATGGAGTAATTCTAAAGAAACGTACCTGCTGTTTTGACAAAAAAATTTTAACAATGGAGAAGTATACCGACACTCTGCACGTGTATGGATTAGTGGCTATAGTAGCTCGTCTGTTGGCTCAGATCACACGAGCCAGCCTTTGCTCCCCATGTGCATCGATGAGCCTTGGCCGCCCACGACCCTGTTGCCGGCTCACCGCTTTTCCTTCCTTGGATCACTTTTGATAGGTACTGACCACTGCAGACTGGGAACTCCCCACAAGGGCTGCAGTTTTGGAGATGCTCTGACCCTGTCGTCTAGCCATCACACAGTGATGTGCTGGGCAGTTTTCACTACCCATTGCAGGGCCTTCCGGTCGGCTACAGAGCAACCGCTAAACCACACTGTGGCGCAGTTAGTCAGAATGCTCTCGATTGTGCAACGGTAATAGTTGACAAGGATCTTGGACAGGCAGGCTTTCTTCAGCCTCCTCAAAAAGTACAGGGGCCGCTACGCCTTTGTGACCAGGGCTGAGGTTTTGAGGGTCCAGGAGAGGTCCTCTGAGATGTGGACACCCAGAAATTTGAAACTGGACACGCTCCATCTCTGTGCCATCGATGAGAACTGGAGCGTGACTGCAGCCTTTGGATTTTTTTTTTTTTTTTTTTTTTTGCGTGGACAACAGGGCAGATTTAACACTATAATAGTTGTCTTTTTTCAAGTGTGTAACCAGTTATTATATAAAGTTTATCAGAGGGGTGTCTGGTGGAGATCGGGAGTCGAGGTACCACCTTTGCCTAACTTTGAGCAAGGAATCCCCTGCTACAGAGAAGGGTCTTAAGGCCTGTATTTAAATCTGGTGGTCCCAGTGGCTATTCCAGAGGATGTGTGGCAGTCTGAGAGCCCAATCCCCCAAAGAATGTGTCTTGGACCTGGGTGTGTCGTAGCAAGCTATTGCTTGACATAAGGGTACGGGTGTGTTTATGGAGGTACATTTCTTTGAGATAGGGAGGGCAATTGACATGAATACACAGTGAGGAGGCTTTTGAATAAATCCATTAAGACAGGAACTGGTGATGTGCGCAAACAAGTAGTGCCTTGGCATTCTGTCAGTATCAACCTTCCTGTCACTTCTAGACAGTTTAAATACTGACATACCAATTCTGTGCCGCCAAGTCAGTTTAGAAGCTGCCTAATCGCTCAATTTCAAAAAGATAATCAATCTCTAGGGAAAGGTAGCTATTATAAACCCTGCACAGCTACTGTGTTTTGTGGTTTCCTGTATTGCTATACACAGACAGTCTAAATCCACAGACTTTGCATTGAATAGGGGGGTCAATAAATGGCATTCTCACATAGGTGAAGAGGAAATATGGAAAGGGACTGGAACTGTTGCTGCCACATCTCTCAATCCACTTCACATCACAGGTAGGTAGACTAAAGATTGTCTTGCCTGTTTGCGCTGCCTTGGTAGCTTGTAGAATAATTAAGGAAATAATGGCTTGGATGTTGTTCCAGTAAACAGCCCTGCTAGCATGGAAACGTCATAGTTCATACTGTAAAACAAAACCATGGTTTGATGTAGCCTAGTTATAGGTTGAGGCTAAGGATTTGACATTTCTTAAGTAGCATATATGTGAAAACACTGTTTAGGATGGCACATGCATCTTGACTGTTCAGCAAGCTTGTGAAACCAGGGATTAGCAGGGCTCTACAGTGCACTCTGCTCCGATCTCTAAAACACGCTCCCACTTGTGAGTTGGAAAGAGCCACTGTAATTAGAATTCTTTTTGAATGGCTCAAAGAACTCCACTTCGATGCAATCTGGCTCCGCGTACAATCAAATCTCCGCGTACAATCAAATCATAGACTGAAGTTGGATTTAGATTAGTCAATGCAAAAACAAAGTCTGATTTGATCAAAACATCTATTTTCTGTATAGTGAAAACTATCAATGTCAACTCAGTGAAGTTCTGTGTTTTGGAGCTGGCATTTCCCCTGCACAGCAGTCCTGGAGCAAGTGTGTAGCTGGGAACATTGGAGGGAAATTGGGTGGCAGCTTCATGTTATGGGTATGATTGTTACCTGCAGACGTTGTTAGCATCAAAGGAGCAAAGCTCATGTAAAACATGAGAACGTAATGGGAATCTCTTTGCATTCATCGAATTGCAGGTTTATAGTGGTGCACCGTTTGGATGCAGTAATTAATTTAGTGCACAAAGGTGCGTGGGCTGTAATTCCTGTGCAGTTTATGGATATAAATCCACTCTTGTTAAAGCTGAAGGTTATGATGGCCATTCAAATGTCCCTTTTACCTCTGAGTTATTGTTTCATTTCAAATCCCATTTGTTGGAGTACAGGGACAAAACAACAAATACAGTTAGGTCTGGAAGTATTTGGACACTGACACAATTTTCATAATTCTGGCTCAGTACGCCATCATAATGGATTTGAAATGAAACAACCGAGATGCAATTGAAGTGCAGACTTTCAGCTTTAATCCAAGGGGTTGAACAAAAATATTGTATGAAAGGTTTAGGAATTGCAAACATTTTCATACACAGTCCCCTTATTTCAGGGGCTCAAATATAATTGGACAAATTAACACAATCATAAAAAAATTTGTTCATTTTTAATACTTTGTCAAGAATCCTTTGCAGGCAATGACTGCTTGAAGTCTGGAACGCATGGACATCACCAAACACTGGGTTTCCTTTTTTGTGATGCTTTGCCAGGCCTTTACTGCAGCTGTCTTCAGTTGTTGTTTGTTCGTGGGTCTTTCTGCCTTAAGTTTTGTCTTCAGCAAGTGAAATGCATGCTTGATTGGGTTGAGGTCAGGTGATTGATTCGTCCATTGCAGAATATTCCAATTTTCCTTAAATTCCTGGGTTGCTTTTGCAGTTTTGGGTCACTGTCCATCTGTAAAGTGGAGCGTCGTCCAATCAACTTCGCTGAATTTGGCTGAATCTGAGCAGACAATACATCCCCATATACTTCAGAATTCATCCAGCTCCTTCTGTCTTCTGTCACAGCAATAAACACTAGTGACCCAGTGCCATTGGAAGCCATGCATGTCCGTGCCATCACACTGCCTCCACCGTGTTTTAAAGATGATGTGGTATGCTTCAGATCATGAGAATGTTCCAAGCCTTCTCCATGCTTTTTTCTTCCCATCATTCTGGTACAGGTTGATTGTAGTTTAATCTGTCCAAACAATGCTGTTCCAGAACTGGGCTGGCTTTTTTAGATGTTTTTTGGCAAAGTCTAATCTGGCCTTTCTATTCTTGAGGGTTATAAATGGTTTGCACCTTGTGGTGAACCCTTTGTGTTTGCTCTCGTGAAGTTTTCTCTTTATGGTAGACTTGGATAATGATATGCCTGTCTCCCGGAGAGTGTTCGTCACTTGGCTGGATGTTGTGAAGGGGTTTTTCTTTACCATGGGAAGGATCCTACAATCATCCACCACTTTTGTCTTCCGTGTTCATCCAGGCCTTTTTGTGTTGCAGAGCTCACCAATGCGTTTTTCCTCAGAATGTACCCAACTGTTGGTTTGGCACACATTATTGTTTTGATTTGACCACTCCTAATGTTCCTGCTATCTCTCTGATGGATTTTATTTTTTTGCAGCCTAAGGATGACCTGTTTCACTTGCATTGAGAGTTAGCTTCCAAATGCGAATAGCTTCCAAATGCGAATGCCACACCTGGAATCAACTCCAGACTTTTACCTGCTTAATTGATGAAGTAATAATGAAGGAATCCATGAATCAGTTGTCCTATCCATGAATCAGTTGTCCAATTACTTTTGGTCCTTTTAAAGACCGAACACGAAAATCCCTTTAAAGATTTTAGTATACACTTACCACATTTTTGCCGGACCGCGTAAGCGGAGCCGGCCAAGAAGAGCGAATGTCTCTTACTGAGTGAGTGACTGACTGACTGACTGACTGACTGACTGACTACACCTTGTTAAATAGCGTAGTGGTTAGAGAAGCGGACCTGTAAACTATAGGTCCCAAGTTCGTATCTCCTCGCAGGCAAAGCAAACTACGCATTATGAATTATTCCGTATAGACGAAAACTTCGCTGGCTAAAACCTTCAGTATCTACATAATCGTAAGCCTGAAATAAAACAATTTAAGGTTATATTGCGACTGTTTCTGGTGGATTTTCGAAGTATGCATCTGTGCATGCGTTTTGGGTCAGGATAGACAAACACATTTGCTGGCTATAAACATACATTAGTTACGTTATAGTAAGCCTTAACTGAAACTGTATACGGTTATATTGCGACTGTTTCTGGCATCGAAATGTTCATCTTCAGTCTCGCTAGCAATTGCTCAATTCTTATGATTATTTCTAGGAAGTTAGTAGATACTAGTAAGCCTATTACTGGCTAATAAGCTGTTAAAACGGCCAGTGGCAAAAGCAATACAGTTCATAGACGCTATGGTCGAGGTAAACTTAATAAGAAACGTTAGTCAGTGTAAGACAATCCTCATTGCAGTCTAGCGACTGCTGAAACGTGTAACGCCGTGGTGTAGTGGTTAAAGACAGTGCCTCTCATGTAGAAGAGCTAAGTTTGAATCTATGGAGAGCAACGACATTTATTAATTATTTCTAGTAGATTCCACAATTCTCTCGTCTTTTCACTTGATGAAAAAGTTAGTTATCGTCGCCTGTATTGATAGTTATTGTATAAATGTCATTCACGAATCAAAGAAAAAAGTATGTTCTTATGCCATGAAATGAAATAGCTTTGGCAGACTCGCTAGCAATTGCTCAATTCTTATTACTATTCCAGTAAGTTAGTAGATACCGGTAAAGCTTATTACTGGCTAATACGCTGTTAAAACGGCCAGTGGCAAACGCCATACATAGACGCTATTTGTGGTGGAGGTAAACTTAGTAAGAAACGTTAGTCAGTTTAACTGAATCAGTGTCATTCACGAATGGCCAATTAACTATTAAAACGGTCAGTGGCAAAAGAGGATTTGTTCAGGATAGAGACGAGGCTATACTGACACCAGGCAAATGTACAGCTCAGTGGTGTGGTGGTTAACGACACAGCCTTTCACGTGGGAAACCCAGGTTCGAATCTCGAGTTGGCAACGCTTCCTATTGCGGGCCAGCTGAACTAGGCTTGCCTAGTTTCTTGTACTTTTCTTACAGTCAATACATTTGAGCTCAATTTGCCTCCATATAAGTGGGGTAAAAGAACAGGGCCAATTCTTAAAAACCCTTAGGTATTACCATCCACTGGGATAAGATTCCCCGGGGGGCAACTAACCCCATAGCTGATTCCCCAGGGGGCAGCTACCCCAGTAGCTGAAAAAATGCCCCTTTCCTAAAAAATACATTTGATTAAATTCAAATTAATCTGTCAATTGTAGCCATTTATTTTACTATATAATCCATTACCCTAAGCATAGTCATCTTCAACATACAAAAACATCACTAAACTTTTCTTTTTTGTGTCAGTAACTAGACATTGATGTTAGGGGGGCATCTTCCCCTAAACTACCCTCCATTTTGGTTCGGTATGCATTTCAATATCCGGTGAAGAGCTGTAACATACGGCCATAATTTGCTTTACTGAGAGGGAGGAACACATCAGTGTTGTCATTGTCAAAGTTTACATGACTAATTTGTGAAGGACGTAGACTTTTCTTACTTGACATTCAATTGTTTCTTGGAAAGAGAAGTGCCCTTGAACACCCGAAGAGACCAAAACAAACCCACTTGTAACAAGATGTTGTCACTGTTTGGGAAGCATGTGATCATAAGAAATTGGGATACTGCTCTCTTAACCTCGCATTGCTTTTATGGCTGGCTTTATTTCCCTACATGGGAGCATAGCGAATCTTGGGGCTGACTCTTTGATCTGGTTACATGTACATTGAACAACACATCACTTTTTTTTTGGCATGTTTAGTTAGCCTATTTCTATGACTAAAAACAGTTCTCGTTTTTTACGATTGAGTTCAGTCAGGAGGACGTTGTTTTTCTCCAGTTTTGGGCTTTGTTCGGGGGAATTTGTTGTTATTACAGTACATGCATGCTAGCCCAGATTGTGCTGTAGAGTTTTCATGGTTTCTCAAGACCTAGTTACAGCATGGGTTATCTTGTCTCAGCACGACACTTAAATTGATCTGTTTCTGACATTGTCATCTTCCCTTGTTTCCAGGATACCTGTGAAAGCTGTCATTCGCCAAGCCAATGTCGATGTTGCAGTGACAGGCCCGGGCGGAGGCAGAGCCCGGTGCCCCTGCCCCTTTGCCCAGCTTAAGATCAGCCCCTGACAAAAATAAAACCAACACTTTCGTCCTGGGCCTCTGGTCCTTTGGGGGGCACCTTGAGCCATGGACCACCCACGGGAAAAAGAAAGTGAGCGGCCAGCGCGGAGCAAGGCGGGTCAGGGGCGTAGTGGGCACTCCCGACCCTCTGGGTCAGGCTCCTCAGGAGTGCTGATGGTGGGTCCCAACTTTCGTGTGGGCAAGAAGATTGGCAGTGGTAACTTTGGAGAGCTGAAGCTAGGTGAGTAAAGCATTTTCTTTTTGATATTTTTTTAAAATGCTGTTGTGTTAAATTTGTTTCGGAAATTATAATACTGTTTCTCAAATCGGGATTTAATTTATTTTTACTGCGCTCGATCAGTTGATAACGTGCGATGCATATGCACAGTTGTCCAAAAGTAATGTCACCCTTGCATTTTCTTCAAATAACTGAAAATAACTGACCAAAGTATTTGGTCTGTGCAATTCTTTATTCATGTTAAGGATACAGAATGTTCTTCATTTTATTCCCAACCTAATACATCTTCCTAATTTGGAAAATAAACAAAAATGTAATTGACAAAACTATAGACATCTTAGAATCTCAATAACTTGTAGCCGATATAACTGCAATCAAGTGATTACTTTGTGTTTGTGGTCATTATCCTACTGAAAGACCTTTGACTGAGACCCAGGTTTCAGACTCTGGGTTTGACATAACCCTGTGTCTCCTGCCATACATCCCACCAGAAGTTTATGGTATTAATAAACCATAACTTTTTTGAAGAAGAAGAAGCCTGCACCCAGACAGCAAGGATTCAGGTTGCACAAATGTAGCTTGAGCTCATTTGATTCGGCAGTTCTTGTTGTCTGGCGACAGACTTGCTTCAAACCAAGAAAATGTCAGTTCAGTTTACAGCTGTGTCCACCAAGGGTAGTTAATCATACTCCAGGCCGTTTTGTAGCAAGATAGTTTTTGTGTATAGCAAACAATATTTAGGTATGCTGGTTAGCTAGCTAGGTAACTAAACTTCAGTGGAGTACCTTAGGCCATTCACACATTTGAAGAGCATAGGAAGGACAAAAAAATAAGCTACTCGCGCAGCAGAGTGTAAGGTAGGATACATTGTCTAATCAATGTAATTCTCAGCTATATTTGAATCAGAAATTGTTTCCTGGTGGTTTCAATTCAGTTTGGTGCTTTAATCTTTGGTAACAAGTTTATTAGATGTGCTGGTGTGTGTGAATATGTATGAGAGGGCGTGTGGGACAAACCCTTTCATTGCAAACCTTTGCATGAATCTAATATACCTGCTGCCTACTTTCCATGTGCTGGTTATTCTGTCATTGCTACTATTTATTTACAATAAATGTCATTTGTCTTCAAGAACTATGTGAATTTAATTCCTTAAATTCTTTTGAAAGATTCATTTGATGCTGAACTAGATGTGCTTTCTTATCAATTTTAAGTAATTTACCACATCTTTTAAACTTTTTTTTGTTATATGTCACAGGCAAAAACCTCTACACCAATGAGTATGTTGCAATAAAATTGGTAAGTTTGGAGCTCTCGAAATAACACAGACTGGAATTAACATTGTGTTTTACATGAAATATTATTTCTCCCAAATTTAGTAAATAACATTCAGGTAAACAAC
Source organism: Esox masquinongy (assembly GCA_016801175.1). NCBI lineage: Eukaryota > Metazoa > Chordata > Actinopteri > Esociformes > Esocidae > Esox > Esox masquinongy. Next base: position 42,933 of record JACXGI010003140.1, on the reverse strand, counting down.
CCTGCATTTTTAAAGGTTGCTTAAATTAAGATGTATTTGTAAAATATTCCTACTGTAGGTCATACAAATAACACTTACATATTATTTGAGATTTGAAGTGAATGAAATGCCCTCCTAAACAATGAGTGTTTCCTTTTGTATTCCACCTCCAGGAACCAATAAAGTCAAGGGCACCTCAGTTGCATTTGGAGTACCGGTTTTACAAAACTTTAGGCAGCACAGGTAAGACCTACAATTCTACCCACCCACCTGTTTCTCTTAGTTTTCTCACTAATCACTGCTATTGACTTGACACCTGATTGTTTAGGTCTTATATGAAGAAAGCAAGTGACATTATATCTCTTTGCCTATCTGACAGGTTGAAGGCGCTCAATATTGGTGTATGTTTGTGTGGTCCACTTGTCATATTTTCACGCGGAAGCATTGTACTGGCAGTATACAGTTTCAATACTAGCCTGGTCAAGGAAATTTTGGTTTTGTGTCAGAGAATGGAAATTTGACCATGACACGAGTTAGAACTGCTCTAATGATCGGTAGGATCTTTAAGCGACCACAACGTCCGGACTGTTTTTACATCTCATCTGAAAGACCGCACCCTATGTGCCGTCACAGCACAGTTTCCCTTTCAGTGCACTGGGGGATTTATTAATCTTTAGAACAAAGGGATGAGTACCCCTACTGGCCACTCAACACCATTTCCAGCAGCCTCTGTTCCCCCATCCAGGGACCGACCAGCACCCACCCTGTTTAACTTCAGAGGAAAACCAGCATTGGGATGCAGGGTGCAATGCTCCTGATTTGGTCATAACAGATTTTTTTTTGTTGTTGTCAGGCAATACAGAGAAGATTAGTAATCTCCTCATTAAGTTATTCATAGTACCTTTGACATAAACTTTAGACTGTGGTCATCACGTCAATCAACAGCTTGTGTAGATAGGCAGGTCCAGCAACTTCTGCTTCTCTTTAAGCACAAGGCTGGGTGTAGTGCTACAGTGGAAAAAAGTTTTAGTGCGCCTTACCCGACCAAGTGTGCGATCACTGGAAGTTTAAGAGCTGCCTGAGAGGCTGTTTTGTACTCTGTGTGTGAAACAGCCAGTGTGACGCAGCTCCATCAATGCCACAACACGTATCATATTAGCATCATTGTCCATGATGGCTGGTTCTTAATATCTAGTCTTTAAATCATTTACCACCCCCTAAGAGAAAATAAGTAGATTAATAAAATTTCTGGATTTTAAGAATTGATTTCAGATCATCCAATCCAAAGAATCCCAATTAATCTGAAAAGCTTTTTTTTAACCAGCCTTATGGCACTGTGTGATAAGCGATAGAGATTGCCATCTCTGGATCTGTTGAGGCTGTATTTAAATTGGAGTGGATCCGGAGTGTCCGGGACGATGCTGTTGACATGATTCTGTTGGTGTGAGCCACGACCAGCCTTTCTGATTATAGTCAGGTAGCACCTATTAATGAAGGTGGTGACTGTTGTGGGAAACCCATTATTGTCAGTTGAATCTCAGAACCTAATCCCTTTGGTGTTCACTCAACAGCCCTGGAGATTAGCATCCCCTTGATCTTACCACCTCTGTTTTGTGCTGGTACTTCCTGTGTGCATGTCGTGGGGAAAGAGAGTGACTCTTCAAAACAGCAAGCCCCAGCGCTGAATGCAGCATTTGCATAAGAGTCCTGAGAATAATGCACTTTGGTTTGACTAAATCTCTGTCTTAGCCCTCTAAAGATTTGATGATGTTTTGATTGAAGTGACCATGTGAAGAATTATCAACTCGCATTGATGCAACTTGCAAAATGTGACTATACTGTTTTGCAATTGTAATGCATTTTAGTTTTTGAGGTCAGTAATGGGTGGAAACACTGTACATCACCCTCTCACACAACTCAGTGGATTTCCAGCACTCCTTGTGAGGGTGGGACTGCTTGTCTTTGAGTCTTAGGCTCAGGTGCAGAAAGTATTACGGGTCTTGTGTTGTTGATGAGACTCCTGCCGTATCTTTGTGGGAGGCTGGGACAGGTTGCTATGGCGTCTCGTTGAATACGATGGTGATGCTGACTGCTGTCACTTTCCTTTGACGGTAAATGCTGTTTACAAATATCATCATTTATATCATTAGTTACTTCAGCTATATGTTTTTACATTTTTTATGACCTTTTCATGTCTGATGTGAAAATCTTTATTTTTCTGAGTAGTGGTCAAGTTTCAGTGTATGTGGGGTTGCTTCTTTTTATTTGACACCCTCTACTCCCCCAATATCTGAAGACATTTACAGGAAGTGCAGTCTGTGTGACATAGCTTCCTCTGTCACCTTGGAGTTCAAGCCGTTGACAGCACCAGTATTAGACACAGATTAGGGTTAGGGGAAGGCAGATTCCTTACTGTTCTATCATTAATTATGACCATACTGACCAGTCTGAAGCAGTGTCACCTCCAACTTTTGATGCTGGAGCAATGAACACAGACATTCGTTTTAGATGGGGTCGTAGCTGATGATGGGCACTTTTCATAACTATGGAACACAGAATAAACAAAGTAAATGGCTAAACCAATCAAAACATCACCTGGGCTATCTGTTACGTTAGATGTATTGCCATATTTCAGAGACTCGTTTAAGGCTAGCTAGCGAACTTGAACCCTTAGTCGTGCTACCTAGCGCAGTAAGACTATTGACGAGGAAACAATAATATGCACTTTTTCACCAGTTTACACAGGGCTAAATCTAGCTACCTTCTGAGCAATAATCGCTTATGCATTAGGTTTGGTCAAACAACCCACAATGCATGTTTTTTTTATCTTTTGCTGAGAACACCACAAATATTAGCTAGGTTGTAACACTATTTTCCAGCAGGAAATGGAATCATGAAATGTCTGCTCGGACACAACTTAGCTAATAAACGTTAGCTCATCGTCTCAACCAGAGTAAAGACTTCGGAGAAGCCTTACTATAACTTCTGTGCTGCTGGAAATAAAAGAAACAAGAACATTGAATGATTTTCTCCTTTGAAGTTAGCTAGATAGTCAAAACAATTGAGGTAGCCTGTCTGTTACCTTGTCCAGTAGAAAGGTAGCCAACTCTGCATCACTGTTCATGCTTCATCTGTCACCATCTAGCAAATTCCAATCCAGGTATTGGATCCCTCGTTTTACTCTGTGCTTTGTCTGATGCTTGCCTTTTCTGTATATTTTTGTTTCTGGAGCACTCAGTCTACATAAACCCAAACAAAGCCTGTCACTGGCCCTCACCTCACACACCTTCAAGGAAGTGCACGCCTACGAATGTCCCAACCTTCTACGTTCGATTTGCAGCCATGGCATTTGGGATAGCGTCACCCCTCATTCACACAAGCGGTGAAAATGCTGACATTGTATTTTAGTGAGTTTTGTTTTAAGGAACGGAGATTACTACTTTTTGTTTATGTTGGGCCCGCCTTTTTTTCTTTGAACGCAAGAGGTTACTTTTCCCAGCTTAAAGTAAGTAAATGATTGGTCAAAACAGCAAAGGCGGGACTATTTCAGCTACCTCCCATTGTCACTTGCGGAATGGCATGCGATTCCACCGCTTATATGTGGATGAGGGGTCAGTCCTGATTCTGTCCTGAGACTTTTTTACGTTAACTAATGATACGTAAGGGTTATCAGATATTTAAAATGGAAAATGCTGCATAAGGCACCTTTTAAAGGTATTGCATTACTATTCATAGCCAAAACAGGATTTTGAATCGTTTTATAAACATTGTGCATAGTTTTATTTTCATCCAACATATTGGACTTAGTCATTTTTATCCAAATAACTTGATTAATCGTCAGAGTAGTTGACAGAATCCTCGATTACCAACATAGTCATTATTGACAACCCTTGTAAATTTCAGGCAGTTTTAATTTTATTTAATTTTTAAAAAATGTAATACTTTTAGAGTGTTATTTCTTTTCTTAATTTTAATTTGGATACTCATATCCAAGCTGTTAATTCTCTATCTAGTGAATTTATCAAACACACAGTAGCTTGTGTCACTTATCCCGCAGAGGGCTTGGTGTCTGCTGGTTTTTGGTTTTTCCTTTAAATGTGTCCAGTTAAGGGATAGACAACTAGATGAGAGGAGTTCCTAAACAATCAGTGAATGAAAACATGAAGCACTGTGCCTTCCGTGGAATGAGTTTGACACATGTGGACTATTTGATCTGATAATACCCTGTCAAACAGGAGGAGCGCGCAACTCCTTTAACAGCTTTTTAATGCAGTTTATGATAAGCCCAGTCAACAATTCTAAATGCATCTACTAAACAAACACTGCTTTGATGGCCTCTATTGGGAAAAAAAACATTCAAAATATTATTGTGAAGATGGCAATGTTTTATAGTCGTGGTGTGTTGGCGTTTTTTTTTATTTTCCAAGGAAAGTGTTATCACATTTTCTTCCCTGTATTCATTGAGCAACAGTACAGATGTTTTCACATCAACAACACATACATTCGATTATGTCAAATAGGTTTTAAGATACAAATTCAGAAAACAACAAACATTGGAGTTTTTACTTCTGACAGTTGATGTTCAAATATAAATTAAAGACTCACTTAAACAACATGTTTTACACTTAGTTTCATTATCCCCACTGTTTATAAAGGCGGTTACATAGTGAAATGTGTATGTCCACCAGAGATTTTTGGGAAAGCCTTTAAATTTACACCTTTAAGTGTGGTTTACAGGGCGTAACCAGTTGCTTGACATAGGACGTACCTTAGTTAAATGGGGAAGTTGAGGTATTATTGCACATTCTACTTAATCTTAGTGGTGTTTTTGAGTAATCATGTTTTATATTTTAGGAAAATTTCAAAATATTGCCAATTGTGCTCTCATCCAGTGTTATGTCCTAATCATGATATGTTCCTGAGTTAGTTTGTGGTCTTTCCCAATTAGCAAATATGACCTCAATCAAACTAATGTATTTTATAAAGCCCTTTTTACATCAGGAGTTGATATAGCCTAAAACTGCAGTATCAGTTGACAATTCATTTTCCTGCTGTACAGAAACCGCACTGTGACCCCAGAACTGCAATACAGTTACACCCCTAGCTAAGACCCAATTTAATCATGCTAAATAGCCATCCTAGGAGCAACTATATTGTGACAACCAATGTTCTCTGCAACAAAAAAAAATTGAAAAGGTTCTGGGGATTACCCACAATAACAGAGTGAAAATAATGCAAAATGTAAAAAATAAAAATAGTGAAATTTTCCCTTCCCCCGTTATTGTGTAACTTGGTGTACATTTATTTGAAGTTTCTTATATGTTGATGTTTAACCATGCTTAGCAAGGTCAATAGCTTATCCTGCTCCCCCATCACTCCCAACATCTAATAATCTGATGGATTTTTGTTTCTGGATAAGGTTAGGTAGGCTAACAACTTCACTATCTAGACTGTGTTTACGGCTACAATACTTTACAATGCAGACACAGTGCCTATGTACAGATACTATTCTGTTCTTTCCTTGCTAATGGTAAAAATATTTAATGGTATATTGTGTAGCTGTAAAATATGACACGTCTTTATTGGTCTGCAACCTATTCATCCACATAATGAGATATTTTCTTTGCTGCATACTCCATTGATTTCCCACTTGTATCTCACTGCATGTGAAGTGAATGGTTGCATAACATGTCACTTGTGACTCATATCAGTGTTGATCAGTAGCTTTGCCCACAATTTCCATGGATGTTTTCCGTGATGGTGTTTTTCTCCTGACCTAACAGTATTACACATTACTAATGTTGCCTGTATAATGGGATTTTCTGGCTTTGCTTTCTACATTTAAAAATATAAATGTAAAACCTTCTTTAAAAAACACTGTCAGCATATGGGGATATCTCATAATTCCACGCTTGGTCTGTTATACACTGTAACAACAAGGGGACAATCACACAAACCTCAGCTTTTGAAAATGTAACTTGTGTGCCACTGATATTAGTCAAACGCTTTAGTAAAAGGTTCAGCATTGGATTGATAAATGGCAACAATGTGTACAAAAAATATATTTTTTGTCGTGGGGATAAACTAAACATAATTACAGCTGCTTCGTTGTATAAGGTGTACTGAATGCTGCTCTGTGTAGTTTAAAAACAGCCACACTACTGATTGTCGTCTATAGCAGATATTAAATTGTAATTTAAGACCAAGTGTTGCTGAGGTTAAACCATGGCCAGCTATAAAGCCTACTCTCTGCGGAGAAGATATGGTGGGACTCAAAATGGTGGGTTATCTGCTTTGTTTACCAGACTTTGAAAACCATTAGATTGGCTGGATAGAAATTGGCCTTTAACAGTTCAGGTCTAACTTGTCACCCCCTTTGAGGAATGACAGCTGTAGCTTTCCAGTCTAGAGGTAATGCAGATAATTATAGTGAGAGGTTAAATAGGCAGGTCATAGGGACTGCAATGATGGAGGCAGATGGCTTTTAAAGGTGAAGTTCCAGATCATCCAGCCCAACAGATTTGTACAGATCTTAATGTTGTTGCTACTTCCTAACCTCATTATCCGTAACTGAATGACAGCAGAAACGGGGGGATTTTTCTGAGGAAGCGTTGCATCAGCAGTTCTCAACAGGGGTCTAGAGGGCTTCATAGAGCTGGTCACCGATGAAAAACATGCTAAAAAATAACTTTGTCGTCACTATTTTGCAAAATAAATAATTCACATAGCACTTATAAGACAGTGCTGCAAAAGGATTAAAACCCCTGAACAATTCTCCTATTTTGTACTGGGTTATGTCTGGATTTAAATATCATTGGAATGACCTGTCCAGACATTGTTGATAGAAAAAAGGTTATTGTCTTATATTAAACATATTTGAAACTAATTATTAAACAGGGGAAGGTCTTATTTCATCAAGTCTTGCACTATCATTTAGTTTAGACAGGACATTGTATTCTCTTGCCTATACATTCATATTATGTTCATTAATTACCTTATATAAACGAATAGGGTCTTAGAATAGCCTATGCGTAATCTTCTATATTATGTTGTTAAATGATATGTAAACTGTTTGGGGCATTTATTACCATTTAGTCTACTTTCTGACTATGAGAAGCCAGTGTTCCTAAACAATCAAGGTAATCTGAGCAAATGCCACAGACTGCAGGCCAAGTAGCAAGTTTATTATAGATAGTTTAAATCATCGCTTTCGTTTCCCACAAGCATGTCTACTAGTTTACTGTAAGTTCCACATTGTATCTTGCTCTCTGGAATATTATTAATACCGCATGATTCTTATTAATTCTGAGATTAGTTCTAATGATCATTACTAATACTGTATATGAATGTATTTCTCTTATACATGTAGCATTTCATAGGTATTGCGTGTGAAGTCCCCCTTGGGTGACTTCATAAGACATTGCTAACTTAAGTTCTACGGATCTTATCATCGGAATCTTTGCCCAGCTATGTAGTCTTACAGGTAGAGCGTAAAATGGGTCTGTAAAGTGCGCTGCCACTCCCACACGCTTGTGCTTGAGAAATGAATGAAACCCCTTGTGTGACCCAAACTGTCCGTTTATCATCCAGTTTTTTTACAGATTTTTTTTCAAACTTTTCAGTTTAAATGCACTTACCTGTCTTTTTCCCCTCTCTATTGTTCTCTCTTTCATCTCTCAGCAGAGGGTCTTCCTCAGGTGTACTACTTTGGGCCCTGTGGTAAATATAATGCCATGGTTTTAGAGCTGCTGGGCCCCAGTCTAGAAGACCTCTTTGACCTCTGTGACAGGACCTTTTCTCTCAAGACTGTGTTAATGATGGCTATTCAGCTAGTAAGTTCAGTTTGCATCCAAATGTTATGTTGTTTTGAATTATGCCTGTGTTTCTATTCTGATTGGTCATGCCGTGTCCACTTTGGTTTTTGGATGCCAGGATGATGATGTTGTTTATTGCTTTAAAAAAATTGGTGAGTACATGTGCTTGTATGCTTATCTTTTGTAGTCTCATCTGTTTGGCGATCACACATTTCTCTACACTCTGCTCTGCAGCTTTCCCGAATGGAGTATGTCCATTCCAAGAACCTTATCTACCGAGATGTGAAGCCTGAGAACTTCCTCATTGGGCGGCAGGGGCACAAGCAGGAGCACATAATCCACATCATTGATTTTGGCCTGGCCAAAGAGTACATTGACCCAGAGACCAAAAAACACATCCCCTACAGAGAACACAAGAGCCTCACAGGGACTGCCCGCTACATGTCTATCAACACTCACTTGGGGAAAGGTAGGGCACATTACTGTTACCCGTACCAGACAACTTAAAGGTATATTCAGAAATATGACATATGCACTAATAAAAAAGCAAACTGGGTCAATATCCACAACTACAACCATCAGTTCTTCTTAGTTTTGTCGTATGCAGATTCTTTGAGATTTAAATTGAAAATCCATGTTAGAACGCAAGTGTGTTTGATCACATTGGGAACATTCAGTATGGGGACACATACAGTCCCCTATGGGCATTAATATGAAGGTGGTCCTCTCTTTGCAGGTATAACAGCCACCACTCTTCTGGGAAGGCTTTCCTCTAGTATTTTAGAGGTCTCTGGGGGAATTTGTGCTCATTCAGCCAAAAGAGCATTTGTGTAATTAATGTTATTGAAAACTCCTACATAAGTCCCAATGCACTGCGATAATGTCGGAAGGCTACATATCATTCACGGACGGAAAATGACACCCTTCCCTTTTTTTTTTCAGAGCAAAGTCGTCGAGATGACCTGGAAGCCTTAGGCCACATGTTCATGTATTTTCTACGGGGGAGTCTACCATGGCAAGGACTCAAGGTAGGGAAGCTACCAGCAGGGTTGTGTTCACTAGTCACAAAATGACTACTTCTGCTTTTCCATTGCATAAGTGTCCTGCAATGTGTCAAAAAATGACAATGACCCATACAGTGTGTGATTTACTGCTAGTAGTGATTCAAAGAATGAATGGGTGGTAGCTTAAAGGAAACAAAATGTAATATTTAGGTGGAGGCAGGAGAATAGGGAGTAAAGATGGCAAAATAGTGTGTGGACTCAATTTATGCTTTCTGTCTAAAGGCTGACACCCTGAAAGAGCGTTACCAGAAAATTGGCGACACCAAGCGCAACACTCCCATCGAGGTCCTCTGTGAAAGCTTTCCAGGTACTGCCTGTTTTCCATCCTGGTACATGCATGCCTTGGTAAGATGATTACATTTCCTAGAACACGCTGTGCAGGTCTTAGTGGTATTGACAATTTTTACAATTACACTGACTAGCAAGAGGTATAAGGCCTCCGGTGTGGACAGCGGTTCTAGGACAAACTGACAACACAGACAAAACACATAGCAACGACACATACGAAAGCAAACAAACTTAAGCACATGACAATTCTTAATGAAAAGAGCCCTCAGAACACAAGATTACCACACAACATTGTAACGAACAGAGAAGAGGCCTAAGAGGGTTTCACAAACATCAACCAATGGATCTTATCTTGGGTATAAAAAGCTGGCCAGACTAGAATGCAGTGATGTGTCCTGTGAGTATTGGTGAAAAATATTTATACCAAACCAAACTACAACTCTTGGTTGTCGAGCATTCAACAAGAAATTAAGTATACTGCCAATTAAGTATACCGTCATCTTCATATAAATTGATGAGAGATTTCTACTGCCTGAGCTATGTTGTTGAACAACCGCGTTTCCAAAAAAATTGGGACGCTGGGTAAAATGCAAATAAAAACAGACTTCAATTGTGTAAATCATTTATCCTTTTTTTAATTGAAAATAGTACAAAGACAACATATCAAATCTTGAAACTGAAATGTTACTGTTTTTGGCAAAATGCCTGTCCATTTTGAATTTGATGCCTTGTAGCACGTTTCAAAAAAAGTTGGGACAGGGGCATGTTTACCACTGTGTTCCATCACCACTTCTTTTAACAATGCTCTATAAGCTTTTGGGAACTGTGGAGACCAATTGCTGTAGTTTTGAAAGTGAAATGTATTCCAATTCTTGCTTGGTATAGGATTTCAGTTGCTCAACAGTTCAGGGTCTCCTTTGTCATGTTTTTCATTTCGTAATGCGCCATATGTTTTCAATGGATGATGTGTCTGGATTACAGGCAGGCCAGTTTACCACCAGGACTCTTTTACAACGGAGCCATGCTATTGTAATATGTGTAGAATGTGGTTTGCCATTGTCTTGCTGAAATAAGCACGGTCTTCCCTGAAAAAGACATTGTCTGGACAGCAGCATATGTTGCTCCAAAACCTGTATATATTGTTTAGCATTAATGGTACCTTCACAGATTTAGTCTGGTGGATGCAGCGTCCATGATTCCCAAAAAGAATTTCATATTTTGATTTGTCAGACCACAGGACAGTTTTCCACTTCGCCTCAGTCAATCTTAAATGAGCCTGGGCCCAGAGAAGGCGGTGGCGTTTCTGGATCTTGTTTACACTGAGGGAAAAAATTATTTGATCCCCTGCTGATTTTGTATGTTTACCCAATGACAAAGAAATGATCAGTCTATAATTTTAATGGTAGGTTTATTTGGACAGTGAGAGACAGAATAACAACAAAAAAATCCAAAAAAACGCATGTCAAAAATGTTATAAATTGATTTGCATTTTACTGAGTGAAATAAGTATTTGATCCCCTCTCAATCAGAGAGATTTCTGGCTCCAGGTGTCTTTTATACAGGTAACGAGCTGAGATTAGGAGCACTCTCTTAAAGGGAGTGCTCCTAATCTCAGCTTGTTACCTGTATAAAAGACACCTGTCCACAGAAGCAATCAATCAGATTCCAAACTCTCCACCATGGCTAAGACCAAAGAGCTGTCCAAGGATGTCAGGGACAAGATTGCAGACCTACGCAAGGCTGGAATGGGCTACAAGACCTTCGCCAAGCAGCTTGGTGAGAAGGTGACAACAGTTGGGGCGATTATTCGCAAATGGAAGAAACGCAAAAGAACTGTCAATCTCTCTCGGTCTGGGGCTCCATGCAAGATCTCACCTCGTGGAGTTGCAATGATAATGAGAATGGTGAGGAATCACCCCAGAACTACACGGGAGGATCTTGTCAATGATCTCAAGGCAGCTAGGACCATAGTCACCAAGAAAACAATTGATAACACACTACGCCGTGAATGACTGAAATCCTGCAGCGCCCGCAAGGTCCCCCTGCTCAAGAAAGCACATGTACAGGCCCATCTGAAGTTTGCCAATGAACATCTGAATGATTCAGAGGAGAACTGGGTGAAAGTGTTGTGGTCAGATGAGACCAAAATCGAGCTCTTAGGCATCAACTCAACTCGCCGTGTTTGGAGGAGGAGGAATGCTACCTATGACACCAAGAACACCATCCCCACCATCGAACATGGAGGTGGAAACATTATGCTTTGGGGGTGTTTTTCTGCTATGGGGACTGGACAACTTCCGGGACTGGACAACTTCATGCCGAAGGTTCGAGTTGCCAAACGTCAGCCTCGAAACCTTAATGACTTGGAGAAGATCTGCAAAGAGGAGCGGGACAAAATCCCTCATGAGATGTGTGCAAACCTGGTGGCCAACTACGTCTGACCTCTGTGATTGCCAAAAAGGGTTTTGCCACCAAGTACTAAGTCATGTTTTGCAGAGGGGTCGAATACTTAATCCACTCATTAAAATGCAAATCAATTTATAACATTTTTGACATGCGTTTTTCTGGATTTTTTTGTTATTCTGTCTCACTATTCAAATAAACTTACCATTAAAATTATAGATTGATCATTTCTTTGTCAGTGGGTAAACGTACAAAATCAGCAGGGGATCAAATAATTTTTTCCCTCACTGTATATATGGTTTCTTCTTTGCAGGGTAGAGTTTTAACTTGCATTTGTGGATGCCGCGACAAACTGTGTTCAAAGATAATGGTTTTCGGAAGTGTTCCTGAGCCCATGCAGTGATGTCCACTACAGAATCATGTCTGTTTTTAATGCGGTGCTGTCTGAGGGCCTGAAGATCACGGCCATCCGATATTGGTTTTCGGCCTTGTCCCTTGCATACAGAGTTTTCTCCAGAGTCTCTGAATCTTTTAATGATTTTATGTACTGGAGATCGTCAAACTCTTTGCAATTTTACATTAATTTCATTTTTGTCCTATTTGCCTGTGCAATCTTTCATAGAGTGGTGAACCCCTCCCCATCTTCTGAAAGACTCATCCTCTCTGGGATGCTTTTTTTTATACCCAATAATGTAACTGATTTGTTGCCAATTAACTTAATTAGTTGTGAGTTGTTCCTCCAGGTTTATTTTTTCGCATTACACAACTTTTCCAGTGTTTTGTTGCCCCTGTCCCAGCTTTTTAAAAATGTGTTGCTGTCATCAAATTCATATTGGGCATACATTTTTCAAGAAACAGTATAATGTAAAAAAATAAAATGTTCTATTGAATATATGGTTTAAATGATTTGCACATTATTGCGTACTGTTTTTCTTTACATTTTACACAGCGTCCCAACTTTTCTGGAAACAGGGTTGTAGTTTCAGCAGTCTGGGGCCAAAAATCAAGGCTTGGAGGGCTACCCTGGTGACCGATAAAGGCTTAATACAGTAGCTGGTCAACCCACTCCTCAAGCCTTCTCAGACATTTCATCTCTGTAATGCCAATCAGGATTATTACTTAGATTAACATCAAGCAAAGTAGCCTTTTCTCAATCTTTTGCAGTTATGCCTTTTGGGATTTATTATGGTTGGAGAGAGATTAAGGGAGTTCCATTGCTTTAGGACTTGGTCAGATGGTTAAAGCATGTCTCAGTTCAGTTCTCCTGGACAAATTCAGACTTATTGTAGGGGTGCCAGGAGAGATGTTATGGTTGATTACCAGCTGTATTGATGGTTGACATTAACAACCAGCAACAGTTGATAAACACTCTGGGGACTGACTTTGAAATGTCTGAGAATTGAGGATGTTCCTTAGTAAAGATTGCCACACCACAATTATGGAGAATTTGTCTTGCGGTAAGAAATTATGCCAAACAATTGTATCACTACTTCGGACCCACTCTTATCTATGACTCAGGCATGACCAACACATCTGGATTAAAGCTGTGAACCAACACTTTAAATTGATCCATATTATGTAATCCACAAGCGCACGGTTAAGAATGGAGAGCTTTATTGTTGGTTGTTTATAATATTCAATTGCTCATCAGAATGCAACATCATCATACGGTAAAGCATTTTCATCAGGTAATATAAATCCAAAGCTGTCCAGAGACTTGGAATGGGGTAGAAGACCAACTGTCTGTAACAAGTAGATTGCCAGTATGGAAACAGAAATTGTCTATCCCACGGTCGGGTAAACCAGTATGTTCACAGTCAATAATTTGGGCAGGAGTTGTTTATCAAAACATGATGAAAAAAGCAGAATGGCTTGGGGCTAGCCATAAAAGTTCAGAGTCACTCAACCCAACACAATGAGAGAGTAGGTCCCTATGCATCCAGTGTAAATGTCAATAGACTCGCAAGCCAGTGTCAAAATTCAATTGAGAGTTTGGGGACTTGATTTGTTGCTAGAGTTGGGTGATCAGTAATAGGTTGAATGAAATCCAGGAACTGACAAACCAATCCAATCTGTTCAAGGCCTTCATTGTGGAGAAATAGCCTAACACTCAGTTTGCGCACAAGCAAGGGATGTAGGTTTGTTGCTGCTTGTTGCTCTTAGACTGTTTTTTTAAGTTGGCTGACTTCATATTCTGAGTAGGCTGAGATTATGATAGTCTGCTAACGGCAGACTGAAAAGTCAGAGATGGGATTAAATTAATAAGATGTTGGTTCATAAACAACTGTACTGTATCAAAGTGCACAAGATTGACCGGATATTTAGCCTACTTACAAATTTGGTTGAGTTGGTGTCCACGTGTGTTGGAGTTGAGTGTTACCCCAGGTGAGGAAGAGGGTGCCGTGACAGGGGTAACTGTTCCAGACAGGGGAAAACCATGGGGTAGAAGCCAAAAAGCAGTGCAGCAGACTACAGGAGTAGTCTGCTGCAAGGTTTCCCACCATTTTGTCTCAGTAGGAGGGGATTGAGGCTTTATGACAGGATAGGTTTGTAGTGGAGCTACTAGGTAAAGGCACAAGTCACTATTTTTTGTATGTAGTGTAGTAACTGGTTGACATTTTGAAGATTAGTGATGGCACATGGCCTAGTGTGTACAAAGTTGGGCTAGTAACTGAGAAGTTGCTGGTTTGAACATGGAACATGGTATGAACTGGTGATCTTGAGCAAGTTGTTTAACCTGAATTACTCCTGCCAGTTGCTCTGGGTAACTTGCATTTAATGACTAAAATGTAAATGCAGACATAATTTTTCCCCCTCTGTTTTCAGAGGACTTGCACTTGTCTCTCAAGCACATCTGTTGGAAAATATCAATTGTTTTGAATTTTATTTTACTTCACTTAAGGAACTGTAATTTCATGCAGTCATGCAGCCTTACTGCAGTCTATTTTCAGGTTTGACTAAATGGAGTTCTTGTTTTGCTTGAACGATGTAGACTGATATTGTCATCTCCTTATAGAAGAGATGGCCACATACCTGCGCTATGTTCGGCGGTTGGACTTTTTTGAGAAGCCAGACTACGATTATTTGAGGACTCTATTCACTGAGCTGTTTGAACGCAAAGGATACACCTTTGACTACTCCTACGACTGGGACGGCAGACCAATTGTGAGTAGCTAGCGTTCACACGCTAGTGTGAGAGATACTATGTGATGGAAGTGTACATGTCAATTGTATTGCAGCTTTTAAAAGACAATGTGCCAATTTGCAGCAGCTTGTCAACTGATTTACTGTATGTTTAATATGATAACTTTAGAAGTATACCAATCATATCTGGAATGTTGTGAAATAGATATTTTAAATTCTAAATACTATGAAACTAGTAAAAATCAAATATCCATGCTTGACTCCCAACATACTTTTCCTGGGTAGTTCTCCATTTTCTGCATTTTTGTCCTTTTCTTGCTCACTCACTCACATTGTGTTTTTATTTAAAAATTTCAGCCTACACCCGTCGGGTCTATTAACGTGGACTCTGGTGTGTCTGCCATCAGAGAAAGCCATGCTAACAGGGAAAGGCCCTCTCAGCAACAGCCTTTAAGGAACCAGGTAAATAACGTTGTCTCAGCAGTTCACGTCAGCTCCATTTGTGTTTCTTGAAAGTTAAATCATTCCAAGATGGTCTGTTCCAAATTACTGTATCCAATTCTCAAATTGATAAATCATCTTGGGAAAGTCCTCAGCGTTAGTAGTTGTCGGTAGGATGCATATTTTCAATGTTATGGGGTTGCCTGCTGTATGAATTTGTGTTTAGGATTGTCTACATCAATTACAGTTTGGAGGAATAAGTAGTAGAAACATTTTTTTTTTCCAATTCTGTGGCTTTGATAATTCTCTAAACAACTCAAGATATCTTAATTTATTTTTTCTACTTGACCTACTGAAAATAATATTTCTGAGCATGTCCACTTGTAAAAGGCCTGACTTGTAAAAGGACCTTTTTGTTCAAAGTGTGAGTGTTGGCATGAAAATACCATGTCCATCTGGCTGTGTTCAATTGAAGAGGTATGGAGAGCTGCAAAATGAATCGTTCAGCTGGAAATCCCCCGGCTATTGCTCCAGCTAGCAGGGAAGCCTGTGCGAGTGTTTGTGTTGCTCCCAGGAGTCTTAAACTAATCTGTACTTCAACGCTGTGAACAGCCCACCTGTGCCTCTATTGGTGCAACAGTGTGTGCCAGAAAATTATTGAGATGGAGAGATGAGGGAGAAGGAATGAATATAGGATTTAGGTATAGGGAGAAGGGAGAAAGGCATGGGTGAAGACAACAGAGTGGACACAGGTGAGAATGAAGGTGAAAATAAGCTTCCTTGGTTTTGAGGTCAAACCGAATCGCTCATCGGTCTTTCTCAGCACAAGTCTTTTATTTATTTTTTTTAAGCCATGGCTTCAGAGCTGCATGAAAGGAGAAGACAGGGATTCAGAAATGAACTCTTAGTTGAAAGCCACCAGACTGCATGAGACCCCAGACATAATCAACTGTAACAACTTTGTTAGCAGCTGATTCCTCATTGTACTGTCACCTGTCCTGACAGAGATACAGAGGAGAAAAAGCAGCTCCAGCCAGGGTTATAAAATACGGATTTGCAAAAAGATTATTTTGCTTTAAAATCACACGTGTCAAAATTTTGAAGCTGTTTTTGCCTTGTGACAGCTTCTTTGACATGGTTATTCACAGTTACTTTCAGGTATTCTGAGCTTAGCCTCACCTGTCTTTTCTTTTTTTCCTACATTGCAATGCATGGCCTGTCGGTGCTTGGCTCTCTTGCTTACTTGCCCTGCCCTCCCACATCTTGCTCCACCCATCCACCTCCTCAATCATCCAACCAGACGGCAGCATCAGACCGCAGAGGAGCATGGGATGCACAGCCCCACCGGCAAACAAACTCCTCCTACCTGAGCAGTTCCCACCTGGCCGTGGACAGGCATGGGGGCTCCGTCCAGGTATACCCACCACGGAGACCTTTCCACTGCTGATTACCGTGGTTGAATTCCATACCAAAATCGCTGCTTAGTTCCCTGCAGTATGTCCTTGATAGCCTTTGAAGTCCCAGGCTTGTAGATACGGCAATGCACCAGAAACCATTTTTATTTATTAAGTACTAGGTGGGGCCACGTTGCTTGCACCTCCAATGTGCCCTGTAATTCAGTATTTGAATGTGAAGCTGTTCCACGTGTTGAACAGAAGAGGCTGTTGTGGTGATCCCAAACAGCATAACCCTAAAAACAAGCGTGTGTTGCTTTATTCTGGGGACTTTGTGGAGAATCGCCATATGAATGTCTGAACATTGCTGAAGTTTATGGAGTGAGATTTGTACTGTAGTTGATGTCTGTTATGAGGACCTATGCAATACTGTTATGTGGATTAGTGGCAAAATGCACAAAAAAATCATTACAGCTGATGTCATTATAGCAGCTTATGACAACAGCCTTCATACAAATTTAACACCATTTGTTGTATTTAATGTAGTTGGGTATGTCTATTAACATGCTAATATATATGCATGCAGTTGTGGCTTGTGATTTCACGTTGTTAAGTCAATTGTCAAGCTGTTTTAGTCCTTACAGAATTATCCTATTTGTGGCTAAACTGATAGTGTTGTTGTTGTTTTTTTAACCATGTGCCTCAGGTGGTCAGCTCCACCAATGGGGAGCTGAACGCTGATGACCCGTTGACGGCCCACTCCAATGCACCTATCACAGCGCAGGCCGAGGTGGAGGTGGTGGAAGAGGCCAAGTACGTATTTTGTGCATTCTCTTTTGTCATTGCAAGCTCTCTCTGTCTTCCACAAACTCTTGCTCAGTCATCTGTCAATTTCGGTAGCACTGTTGCTTGTTGTAGTACAACCCGGTTTCCTAAAAGGTTGGAACGCTGTGTAAAATGGAAATAAAAACAGAATGCAAAGGAGTGCAAATCATTTAAACCCTATATTCAATAGAAAATAGTATAAAAAACACAATGTTGAAACTGAAAAATGTTATTGTTCCTTGAAAAATATATGCCCATGATATACATGATGCCAGCAACAAGTTTAAAAAAAATCTGGGACAGGGGCAACAAAAGACTGGAAAAGTTGTGTAATAAAAAAAACATCTCACAACTAAGTAGGTTAATTGGCAACAGGTCAGTAACATGATTGGGCATAAAAAGAGCATCCTGGAGAGGAGTAAAGATGGGGAGGGGTGAAACAATTAGTGCACCAATTTAAGAATAATGTTTCCCAACGTAAAATTTCAAAGGGTTTGGGGTTCTCAACCTATGGTACATAGTATCATTAAAAGATTCAGTGAATCCGGAGAAATCTCTGTACGCAAGGGACAAGGCCGAAAACCAATATTAGACGGCCATGATCTTTGGGCCCTCAGGCGGCACTACAATAAAAACAGACACAATTCTGTAGTGGACATCACTGCATGGGCTCAGGAACGCTTCCGAAAACCATTGTCTGTGAACACAGTGCGTCACTGCATCCACAAATGGAAGTTAAGACTCTACCATGCAAAGAAGAAACCAGATATAAGCAAGATCCAGAAACACTGCCGTGTTCTCTGGGCTCGAGCTTATTTAAGATGGGCTGAGGCGAAGAAGAATACTGTCCTGTGGTCGGACAAATCAAAATTTGAAATTATTTTTGGGACTCATGGATGCCACGTCCACCGGACTAAAAAGGAAAGGGACCATCCGGCTTATCAGCGCACAGTTCAAAAGCCAACATCCGTGATGTTATGGTGGTGCATTAGTGCACATGGCATGGGTGACTTGCACATCTGTGAAGGCACCATTAATGCTGATCAATATATACAGGTTTTGGAGCAACATATGCTGCCATCCAGACACAATATTTTTCAGGGAAGTGCTTGAATATTTCAGTACGACAATGCCAAACCACATTCTGCACGTATTACAACAGCGTGGCTCTGTAGTAAAAGAGTCCAGGTGCTAAACTGGCCTGCCTGCAGTCCAGACCTGTCAGGGAAGGGCTTGAATATTTCAGCAAGACAATGCCAAGCCACATTCTGCACGTATTACAACAGCATGGCTCTGTAGTAAAAGAGTCCGGGTGCTAAACTGGCCTGCCTGCAGTCCAAACCTGTCATCCATTGAAAACATTCAGCACATTATGAAACGAAAAATACGACAAAGGAGACCCTGAACTGTTGAGCAGCTGAAATCCTATTTCAAGCAAGAATGGGCAAACATTTCACTTTCAAAACTACAATTGGTCTCCTCAGTTCCTAAACCTGTCCCAACTTTTTTGAAACATGCTGCTGGCATCAAATTGAAAATGCGCATATATTTTTCCAAAAACAGTAACACTTCTCTGGTTCAACATTTGATATGTTGTCTTTGTACTATTTTAATTAAAGGATTTGCAGATCATTGCATTGTGTATTTATTTGCATTTTACGCAGCATCCCAACTTGTTTGGTATAGTTGTTGTAGACAAAGTGGAATTTCTTGACTACAACACTTGCTTAGTCCAATCCCAACCAGATTACAGCTTGATCATCTGAAAGAGTATTGCTGGAGCCAAGATATGATCATGTCCAATCAAGTTTTCTATTGTTGAACCTTTTGAGACGAGATAGGGTTGTGATGTGGATATCCTAATAATTTGATAATCTGCAACAAATTCAGTTTTTGGTCTTTTAAGGTTTCAGAATTATATGCCAAACTAAATTATTTCTGAATCTGTAAACCAACTTCTGGTTGAAAACCATCTACAGGATATTAAATTCAAATGAGTGAATTGCATATCCACTCATGGTCAGTTGTAAAACTTGTAGTTTTACAACTTACCAAGTGTAAAAAGTTCAAACAGATATTGGTTAGATGGTAAGAAAAAGTGATATTTTTCTAACCAGAGATTTAATGCTAGTCAGTAGTTTTTCTGGGATGCGGTTTATTTCAATCTTGCCCAGAGCTGGCAGCGCGCTGGTAATATACCTGTATACAACCAAACTGTAATTAAGTGGTAAATTTGGTTTGACTTTGGCCAATATGATGGGACAATAGCAAACATTTCAGTGTCTCCGAATGTTGATTATGTAAAAACCTCAAGCTAACTAAATATTTTAGAAATTCATATAAAAATATTTTGTAACTATATAAATAAACTTGCTTGCTAACTTGAATGTATGGTTGAATACTAGCCAGCTGAAGCTAGTTGGCTAGGAGTAGCTAGCCTAGGCTACATCCAGACTGAATACCTGTTTGACTGTTTCAAACAATTTTTAACACTGAGTGACTATAGCTGTGTACAGTTTTGGCAGAGTGGATGTACAAATGCCTTCCACAGTCAAACTTACATAAGAGACACCCACGTCCCCAAGACCATGTTACTTTGTTTTTAGTCATAGCCATTGGATTTGTTAATGAACAAGCTAAAAAAGAATTGAGGCCAAATCAGTAAATGCAGCCCTCTTTTTGTAATCCTTGCTTAGTAAGGAGTTATCCAACATTTTCAATCATCATTTCAAATTTGATTTACTCTGTCTGAAGTTTTTTTTTTTACATTGTTACAGGTGATATATCTTCTGATGATCCCTTGTTCTTAAATCTGTAAACCGTTGCGTTTTGCCTATCAATCACCTTCTCTTTGTTTTTGTTGTTTCCCTTGCATGAAGTTGAATAATTGTCTTTTTCCACACTTTTCCAGGCCACAATTGTCTCTGTGTGTGTGTCTGTGTTTGTGTGTGCTGCTCTTTTGGTTTTAATTACAAATTGGATATCACAAAATTAGGGGGAAAACCTGGGGTAAAAAAAAAGAGAGAATTTGTTCAGATCTTTTTGTGGGTTGTAGTAACATGTAGAGGGGGTGTGACTGAAGTTAGGTACCTGTTTCATTTGTTTGGTGTGCTGGGTACTAAAAACATTCAGTCTTCAGGTGTGAAGCCAATGCAAGGGATTATTAGGGAGAGGTGTGTGAATTCCTCAGCAATCAGGCCTGATTTGGGCCAGCCCTGCCCAATATAAATCTGACTTACTAGAGATGGTAAAGAGTAAATTGTGTGGGTTTTTTTTTTCCTGTGTTCTTGTCTTTCTCTCAGTATCTGTACAGGATTAATATGTATTTTCTCCTTACACTCTCTGTAGCTGCGTGAAAATGCTCAACCTGTGGTGAGTCTCCACTCCCATGCACATCAGTCATTTTAAGGAAGTGGACCAGACCATCACTAAACTAATACCACCAAACTATAATGTGCTGGTTGCTTGACCACACCCTTGACATTTAATTAAACAAATAACATTGTAAACTTTCATTTTGGGTTTGAAGCCTTTAATGTGGATTGACTAATGTCCTTTTCACACTACCGGAGTTGGTGTGAAATGTAATTCAAAGGTGTTGAGTTGGACAAGTATACCGGAAATAGTAAACAGATTGTGAACGTCATTTGCAAATCAACACAGAGTTACAACACTGGTTGGCCAACCTGCCAATTTGTACAGTCTGATTAGAGAACACTACAGATGTGTTGTGTACCAACCGGGTAGCATTCAGTCTGGGTTTGTTGCATGTTCACTGTCTCCCTCACTGTCACACTTTTGCACTCATTCTTTTAACTGTTTAAAATTAATGTGAGTTCTCTATTTTACCTATTCATTACTTAACCCATTTAATAAGAAAAATAATAATGATAATTACTATTATTTTTGTTGTTTGGGTTTTTCTTGACACCCAAAGAGCCTTACATTAGAAGTGGGGAAGCTTGCCTCATCAACTACCACCATTTTGTAGCAGTATGTTGATTGTCTTTCAATGTGTCTATGGGGGTAGCTGACATTTAACTCTTTTAAAGTAACTGCTCAATGAAACTGAAACGTAATGTTCTGTTAGCTCTTTATCAAATAATGGTGTTGACTTGTCCTGTAATCGTATTTGTGACCAAAGCATAAACTGGAGAAAAACCTTTTATAGAATTCTAGCTGAAGTGTGTCTCAGTCTATCTCAAACAGACCTCTACAAGGTATTTAATAGTCTGAAAAGGATAAGTAGGCCAATCAGTGGTCTGGAGAAGAATGAGCCTGCTTAAGTGTTCTACTTACTTTAGTATTTTGAATAGCAAGAGAACATAGAAAAGTAGCTTTTTAACAGATATTTTGGATGGAATGTATTTCAGTCATTGTAATACTAGAGCATAAATCTGGGCACAATGGACAAATTCTTTAAAGTTGTGAGTTCGTGGTGATTGCTGGAACAATAGTGAGGTTACCAAATAATGGTTTTTTTTTTGTTCCCTTTACCACTTTTTCTCAGGTGCTGTTGCTTCTTTAAGCGAAAACGGAAGAAAAACACACCACGGCAGAAATAAGCTCCTGCTGCCCTGTCTGGTGTTGCTAAGCGGGTTTGGTTTTAAGGAAACCAATGAAGGGACTTTTCCAGTAGGGAGTTGGGAGAGTGACTTCTCATTACAAGACATGTGGGATTCTCGCTGACCTGGACCTACTGGATGGAAAGGCATCGACCATCGCCACAGAGACCTCAGTGGCTGAACGGATGAATGACTGAATTCGACCTTTGATCCTGACATCTCATCTGCCTCTTTTTTGTGGATTCCTACTGTTGCTATAACAAAGTTTAAAAGTCAAGTGTCCCTCCCGCCCTCTGTCTTTGTGAGGACCAGGCTAGTAGTGTAGACACCACCATCCCCTCTTCCGACTCACCAAACACACTCCCATCCCCAGTAAAAACAGGGCTTAAGCTGTCCCTGGTGGTTTGCTGTTTTTCTATGCATATTTATCACTGTACATATAGTATGTAGGTGTGAACGTTTGTTTAAATTCATGAATGTGCCCAAATGGCTAATTAGTTCATATGCCACCAGGCCCATCCCAATCCCAGTTCCATTTGACTGTTTTGGAAGTGACAGAGACATACCACTACCTAGACTCCCTCTCTATACCTTTTTTATTTATCTGCAGAAATGCCATAGGTGTAAGCAAACATGTTAGTAGTCCCACCTTTTGGATGGCTTAGTGGAGTGTGCCACAACATTGCTAAATATGCCTCAACTTCTTTCACCTTAAGGGGCCAGTAAGAAGGGTCTCCGGGTTGATTTGGGATTGGACATAAGTAGTCAAAGTGTGGGTGACAGAAGAGAAGCACTTTCCTAATGCATCCTTACCAGACAATGTTCTTAATGGGAGTACTAAAACTTTTCCTCACCTCATACAATCACTACACTGGGTGTCACTACATCTGTCTGGTGCCCTCATATTTCTGTCTAAAACTATTTTGTTGAATGATACACAAAAACATGTACACAGCAGTTAGTGGCTCCCCAAAGGGATGAGTATGGACATTACAAGATTGGGATTCTACTACAAAAATGTTAGTGTTTGAGATCCTTGTTAGATGCACTGGTCATTATAAACCCCACACACTTTTTTTTTTTTTTTTTTTTT
>JACXGI010003140.1:0-19823 GCA_016801175.1 Esox masquinongy | reverse complement strand
GAAAAGAGGTTTCCAAATGCTGATTGAAGATCAGTTTAGCTTTTTTACCTCCTAATGTTTAAAACTAGGCTTGGAGTAAAGTGAACAGATCCCAGATGTGTACTTTGGGGCAGCTTCTACCTCCAATTTGGACAAAGAGAACAGACTTATCCCAACAGTGTGTATCACAAATCACCTCTATGTTCCATTTGGGTGTTCCCTTGCCCTGTATCTCTGCTATATCCAGTCTACCAGAGCTGAGGGAATTAATCATTAAATAAAACTGACTTACCAGCCAGAAAGGATGGGAACCCCTGAATTAGATTCAAGACGCTGGCTTAAGAATGAAATGCTTTCCCCAACATGCTCTGCGATATATTTGCAGATTCTACAATTTAATACAAAAAAGTAGAGGCATCAGTTGGGCCTAATTGTATGCACGTTTATGCCTGATTTTAAGTCCTGTGTTACCCTCCAAATTAAATGTACCTGTTACTGAGGTTTGTCTTGTAAAGCGACAGTGGCTGTGGGTTAATATAGTCCACTGTATATTGTTTGAGAATGGAACTTAAATGGCATTACAATGTGTCCTGAAGTTAAGGGGTTTATTGATTCCCTCGTCAAGGAATTCACTCTCCGAGTTTAGTCTATGAGGCGTGACACAATTTGGGGTGGTATGGGGGATTCGCCATTAGCTCTCCCATAACTTAAATGCAACTGCTTCCCCTGCTGGCCTTCCCATGTAATGCCTTAATCAGACCACATCTCCTCACAGCTCATCAGGACAGGTGTCCGTTCACTGAGACTACACACCAGCCAATAAGAAGACATGTTGACAAGTCCGGTTCCTATGGAGCAGTGTTTCACGACTTTAGCCCCGGGGGTACTATCTCTTCTTGTGTGTTCATGTTCTAGACCAGCCCTAAGGCACCTGAATCCAATTATCACGGGCTTGATGAATCTTTGAGTCAGGTGTGTTATTGCTGGGCTGAAACAAGTCTGCAGTTTGAACCTCGAAGACCTGGACTTTAGAAATGGAAGCTGTACGGAGAGAGACTATACAGCTGCTTCATCATTATTTAGCCTTTGGATGATCCTTGTGGAACCCATGAAGAGTAGCTGCTTTTGACAATAGCTAATATAATCTTAAATAATGTTTAACCTCCAACATAAATCAGGTAGAGAAAGCAGAAGGTTAAGAAATAAGAGGAACCTCTCTGTGTCCTATTCCATGTCATCAATGAAAGGAAGTGAGGGGGCATTTTTTCCTTCAGACATGCTTATTTGTATTCCTCTGCGGTAATGCTAAATTTGACAATTATATTCTACCCTGTCGGTAAAGTGTTGACATCTGAAGGATTATCATGTTCCAAAGTATTTTTTGTTGTTAGTGTCAACGGTATCTGTGACTGTTTGCCGTTTTTCTTTTTTAAATAATTGAATGCCCTTGCTTTTTCATGGAGTAAAGTATTGAAACACAGATTGAGTGCACTTCTGGATCTAATGTTGACCACAGTCGTATATAGCACTGCTGTTGACTCATTAGAATGGTAGTCTCTATCTTAACCTTTTAGATCAGTGGTATTCAAAATTGGATTGCAGTTTACTTCGTTTTAAAGTTGTGAGGTTCGATGTAGGGTGGTACATTCTGGTATGAGTACCACTGATCTAGATACTAATCATTAGGTTTTATTTCTGTGTGCAATGGAAAACTTGTAAAGAAATCTGTAGCTTTGAAACAAGATTGGAGAAATTGTTTCCTTGCGCTTCTACTGATTAACTCCCCAACAAACAACTCCCAAATGTAGGTATGATTTTTTTTTTCTTTTTTCTTTTTTTTTTACAATATTGTATTTTTACAGGCTGTTAAACAATAATACAAGTGATGTCCTCTCGTCTACAGGAGGACTTGAGTCTTAGCTTGGATTACACTTTTCTTTGAAGTGTCCACTCCCTAGCTGCCTTTTAGTGGTGGACAAGAAGCTCTGTATATTTTTAACAAAGCAGTGTTTTTGTGTACTGTATTCTTCCTTGAAAGTTTGTCTGGGGTAAATGTATTTGCAGTATAAATTACTTGAAATGTACTTGAATGGAAAAATGTGGGAAGAGACTTAGTCAATTGGTTGAATGTCAGGATTTACTCATGCCATTGTCAGGCTAAATGAGCAATGTTCTTCAATGTGAGCATTGAATGTTCCTCATTTGTGGATTGATTCATTTATGCACCTGTTATTCAGACTTTCAGGCATCACGGCTGGCCACAACAGGCTAACTGATGTGGTCATGTCTTATGCTGTTTTTATTTTATCCTTTTTCTTCACGTTCTTGTTGATTTCCTCCTATCATTGAAGTAATTCTGGGTTTACAACATTTGACAGGTAATGTCAGAAATTACTTTAAAAAATAGGAAGGATATTATTCTTACTGGGTCTTTTGACCTGCTATGATACTGGTGTATCATAGAGGTGCCGACCCCAGGTTTTGTCATTGAGCTGAATCCCACATAGTTCTGAATTTGGTCACAAAATCCTCTGATCCCTCTGGGTCATTGTGACGGCTTACCTTCCTATTACTACCCCTGTGATGGCAGTGTTTGTTTGATATGTCACTCACTGTATTAGGATGGCTGTTAATAAATATGTGTATACATATATGCACCTCAGAGAAAAGCCATCACTGTCAAACCCCTGCCCCTGTTTTTGACTTCTCTGCTTTTAAGATGGTTTCATTTTATACACTGGCATCCAAAGGGTCAGCTGGGTCATTGCAATTTGCTTTTGAAAAACCAATTCAAGTTGATTGTGTATTTATTTTCACCATTTTATTGCTTAGCACCACCTGCAGTCTTCCCACGCCAGTGCTTTTGTAACAGCCATACCATCTCAGAATTTCTGACATTCTGTGAAATTCCTGTGATTCAGTTTTAAAGCATTTACTGTTGGTGACTGAGCATTCATAAAATGTCTGCTATAATAATTTTGCTTATGATTACAGTGTTTATTTTATTGATTCCTCTTGATATGCTTGTCTTGTTTGATTCCAGTAACCAAAGTTATAGTTTTTTTATTTTATTTTGTCTTGTATTTGTCTTTCCTTTTATTATTGGAACCACTGACTTCAATACATACTTGAAATGTTTTGCCACAGTTTCTGCAGCATGTACAGTCACCTCTAAATGATCTAGATGCTACAAATTGGATGTGGCTTTTTACCTTCATCAAAGTTTAGATGACAACTGAATCTGATAGCTGTGTCCGGTTGATATTCCTTATGTCTTCTTCATACTGCATCAGCGGCTAGATGAATTTAACTTGAGGTTTTCTCATTGGCTGTAAACACAAGGTTATTTTACTGCAATGCTATGTGTATTCAAAGAATAGTGTCCTGCTTGAATGCAGCAGGTCTTCCAGGGCCTTAATGACCATTTTCCTCTATCAGTTATTTTTTAATTCCCACTTTCACCCACAACATTTCTCCATTACCTTGATGTTCCAGAGACCATTTATCCCCAGTTCCTTTCATTTTCAACTGTGTAACGCACGAGCTGTAAAGACTGCTCAAATGAGGTAAATACTTTTTCCTAACTTTACTTTCAGAGTTGCTTATATACTGTAGAGCTCCAGTTAGAGACAAGACTGCAATATTTTACTGATTATTTTAAATTTGTAATTTGTGTGAAGTTGATTTATTCGTTTTGTTAAAATTGGAGTCTATTTTCTCTACCTGTTTTAATTTCTCCCTCTTCAAAGCTGTGGAAAATGTGTACAATGCTATGAGAGCTTCAGTCTCCTGTTCTGGTAATGGTTTCAAAGCTATGAATATTATAGTAAAGTCTTAAAATTGTATTATGAATATTATTGTGTTAAAACATGAATGTTACTTAAATGTATTTCAATGCTTTGATTAAGGGCTCCAATTGTGAACAACCTCCTTGGTTTTTATTTTAGGGTTTTAGATTACTTTTTTTACAGAAATTGAAAGGTCTAGACTCTGTCTTAAAATGTCTACTTCCCAGAGGCCTCAAGTGAAACGTGTCATAGGACCTTTACATTTTTATTCCCTCCACACTAAAAGGGAAACTCAAGTTTGCACCCTTTTTTTATGTAAAATAAAAAACCTCTCCTAATCTTTACTCTTGGCCCTGTGTTTTGTTTGGTCCTTGAGAATCTGACTTATTCATAGTAGAAATACATGACATTGTGTTTTCTGATTAATAATGTGCTTTTTTGTCTTTGATACGTTCATTCATGATTACAAACATGGAAATAGTGCACATCCGTGACATCAAGATTTCCTGAATTTAAAACACAGCCTGGAATTGTGAATCATTGGCCAGAGTAGAAAATTGGAATTGCAGTCTATTTCTCATTGTCAACTCTGTCCAATGTGAGATGCAATATTTTGACAACCCCTAAGCGCTGCGCTGCTCTGTCTCTATTCTATTCGGAATAGAATAGATTTAGGGTTAGTTGTCACGGATGTCATTTTTAGAAGTATTGTCGTTGATGTAGAGTGAGAGCACGTATCCTTGCAGTGGTCAAGTGCTGACGGATCAATAGTACAAAATGTGCATGTCCATCTTAATGCGGCATCCAATTGCTGAGGAAGAACACCAAGAGTATGTTGGGTCATCAGTAACCTAAATGTTACTGGAGAGAATCCCTGAGCTAATGTGAAAAATCCCTGGAAAGTACAGTACCTTCTGAAGCAGTACTACTGGTGATTTCATGCCATGATAATTAACAAAAAACACATGTACCATAGTATGTTTTTATTGTACTACCATGGTAAATGCTTATTAATGGGGAAAACAAACGTTGCCGTTTTAAGCATTATCATAGTTGTCCAATGTGTGTTTTTAGCCGTATTCTCTTAACATTGGTGGACAACACCTTTATGCGCACGGCTGGACACCATAGAGCACAATTTATGTATTTTACAACGACTATTGAGTTAGGCGATATTTTATGTAGAATACTGATAGGACGAGGATACTGCACCACTAGGGGACATCATTTATTTTTTGCTTTGAGTTTCCACTTCCGCGTACTATCTTATTAAACTTCCGCTCATTTGTTTCTTTGGCCTCTTTTGCCAGCCCGATTCAACATGGTGGGTACTAGAACATTTATAACCGCTTTTAATCTATCGTAATCCTCTGTTTTTGACCAGCCATGATGGTGTTTTTCACATTAAGAGTGAGATGTAGGTTGTTTTACTCAATCACGTTGACATATTGAGATGGAATGCCCTTCCTAGAAGTTATGTGAATAATATTGTGTGTTGTGGTTTTCGAGATGCTAGCGGAAGAAGCGGTACAGCAGCCTTTGCCTGTCCGCGAACGACCACGTTTTCAAGATTTTGATTTGATTGCAGTAATGAAAGAATCGCAATACATTTACTGTTGCACCCTCATTATCCGGTGCTTGGTTAATTCGTTGGTGGTATTGCAACTCCTTGGTTTAAGTAGGAATTCCATTTGTTGGGGATACTGATTAGCATTAATTTGGCTAACCTTAGTACTTGATGCCAATCAACTGCAGTACTCGTATGCACTTTTGCTTATGTAGGATACCTGTCGTCGTTGACTTAGTTTGATAACATCATTCGCAGTTTTCTTGGGCTTCTTGCATGTAAGTCATTCGAGATAGTTTTGTGTCTAGGTAGGTTAAGAGCCTAAGGTAGCTAGCAAGGTTGAATGCAAGTTCTGGGAACGCTGATACAACGATGTCACACTAATGAATTTCCATGCTTTAAACCCTGTCTCGAAAGTGGCTATGGCTTTGATTAGTGGCCTGGTCATTGATAATACAGGAAAAGTCAAATGAGAGCCTTTCCCGTGTTCGATGGGTCATTAGTCCCTACCGAACCCCGTTTCTCTCAGACATGTTTAGCTGAGAATTTAGGCCTTTTCTGATTGTTTAGGACACTTGAATAACTTTAATGTAAACTCTTGTTTTACAGGGACGAGTCAGGACTAAGACGGTAAAAAAGGCCGCCCGGGTCATCATTGAGAAGTATTACACCCGGCTGGGAAATGACTTCCACACAAACAAGAGGGTGTGCGAGGAGATCGCCATCATCCCCAGCAAGAAGCTGCGTAACAAGATTGCCGGGTGAGTTTGGCGTGGGCCTAAATTTGAAATGTTACAGTAGGTGTCTTAAGGGGGTCAGAGAAGGGGCCCTGTGGGCTGTTTCTGCATTTCCCTGGTGGCATCAAACTCCTCCGTTCAGATTGATCCATAAAGACATCCTGCATCTAGGCCCGGTGTCACCTCGCTACGCCAGTGCAGTGAGGGGTTATTAACCAACTTTCAAGTGTCAGTTTGTGTGGTTGTGTTGTTCCTGTTTGTGTTTCTAATAACATTGGCAGAGTGAAATTCAAAAGGACTTAAAATGCGATTGCGATGAAGAAATACAAACTTAACAGTAGTAGCTGTATGTTTCTGGTCAATGCACCGTGTTGCCAACATTATCAAGTGGTGCAGTTTACTGTTTTTAGAAGGGTTCTGTGTCGTATTTGGGTGTGTACCTGAGGCTGAATTATCTGCTTCAATGAGAATGGCCACACTCTAAAAAATACTGGGTCAAAATTGACCCAATTTGGGTCGTTTCTGCTACCCAGTGCTGGGTCTCTATAGTACATATCCAGCACTGGGTTATTTTGACCATGTACTGCTGGGTTAGCTAAATGACCAAAATTGTTGCGTTACTTGATTTAAACATACATGTGGTTATTTTGACCCAGCAGGTTGGGGTTTTCTACTCTTTTGTTGGGTTATTGTTATTCATGGATATTTCCAACCAGCTTTGGGTTATTTCTTAGTTACTTGCTGGGTTAATGTGGTTTTAAATCCTAAATTCTATTTAACAAAATGCATTTTAAAGGTTAAAAGACTACTCAATATTACCTATATGGTTAATCAATGATGACAAATTCAGTAAATTAATAAACATTTATTGATGTAATTCTTACACAAAATCACAATTCAATTTAAAACATCCACATCCCCTCCCTATCCCTTAAAAGCACAATGAATAATTTCTAAATAAATGTATGGATAATTGTATGCAAGGTCAACCTGAGGCTTCAATAGTTACTAACATTGGAACATGACCACAGACATACCCACACACCAACAACAACATTCTCTTGCCAAATCACAGCTTGACATATTAAATAAAAAGAGCACTTCCTAAGCATTCAAAAATAAAATAGGAATTTCCAGCTAAAAGCTAGCAATTGACCAGAAGTACATTGTATACGACTTTCTTTTTCTTGTGGTCTTCTGCTGCTGTAACCCATCAGCTTCAAGGCTCGGCATGTTGTGCGTTCAGAGATGCTCTTCTGCATACCTTGGTTGTAACAAGTGGTTATTTGAGTTACTGTTGCCTTTCTATCAGCTCAAACCAGTCTGGCCATTCTCCTATGACCTCTGCCATCAACAAGACATTTCTACCCAGAGAACTGCCACTCACTGGATATTTTCTCATTTTCTGACCATTCTCTGTAATCCCTAGAGATTGTTGTGCGGGAAAATCCCAGTAGAAGTAGAGGCAGCACTATCAGGGCAAGTCACCTTTCATATCTGAAAGACAAAATACACAATATTTCAGTGAAGTCATCTACAACCCTGAATATATGAGACAGTTTTCAGAACACTGTAATAGGAACTACTTTCCATAGAATGTCCTACTAGCTAGGTCGGGAATGCATTGTCAGAATTTAGGAGGATTGCATTTGACCTTTTTTGTACAAAAGGCTTAGATAAATTCCAATTATAATTGATGTTTTTCAGTAATATTCTAGTGTGAGAAATGTGCTTTACTCAGAGACAAGTTGAAGCAATGCATCATGGGTTTCTCTGAATCTCTGAGTTGGAAGGAGATGAGCAGCAAATGCACATTTGTTAGGTATAAAGGCAATGAAATGTACTTATTTTTACACATAGTAGTCATGTTTTTATGAGCTCGGGTCCCAAATGTTTCTTTCTTCTAATTTGGGTCCCAGGCTGAAAAGGTTTAAGAACCCCTGCTGTAGTTAATTGTTACAATTTGCAAATTATACTTGGTGTACTGTAAAACACTGCAGCCAGTACTAGACATTTCAATCAAAACCGCAACCATTACATTTAATAGAAGAGAGATGCAATTTGAGGTGGTGGTGCACCACTGTTCACCCACTGTCATCTCAGTTCAACTCAATTGATGTGAATTAGCTACATCTTGGAGTTCAGTTTGGAGTATTACACCCATAAAGACAAAGGATGACAATGATAATCTTACCTTCAAATTTAGAGATGCGAGACTCCAGATTCCAATTTTTGAGTGTTTCCTCCACCAAAGTATCCATTGAGTCTCTGAGAGAAATCATAAGGTTAGAGAACTGACCAATAATCCTCGATTCTCTCACTCAAACACACACAGCCCAAACGTTATCTCAGCAGGTACTGTACAGGTATGAAAAAGAACATCTAGTCCTACAGTATTAGAGTAACATTACAATACTAGCTAGCTACGTACACATAATGTTGACCTACATTATCTAACTAAATACAGACAGTAACGTTAACTAGCTA
Organism: Esox masquinongy; assembly: GCA_016801175.1. NCBI lineage: Eukaryota > Metazoa > Chordata > Actinopteri > Esociformes > Esocidae > Esox > Esox masquinongy. Next base: position 11,265 of record JACXGI010003140.1, on the reverse strand, counting down.
CGAAACCGTGAATTTCGATTCGACCCATATACAGTAAATGTAGTGCTAGCTAGCTAAATTAAGATGAGATGGTGGAGCTATAACCTGGCCTAACTAGTGTTAGTTCACTGGGAATAATATTGATAACTAGCCTGTTACGCTAGTCTAATACCTACTGTAGTGTAGATGAAGAAAAACAGATGGTTAACTTTACAACACAGCACTCTAAGTCATTAGCAGTTTGTAGCTTAGATTTTGCACATCTGGGCTACAAACCGCTAACTAAATAGGGTCGCTAACTAAATGAGTTGAATAAACCATTTTCTGGATCCACATAGAACTAACATTTGAATAAAAATATTTAGGATAGAACTAAATACCTGTTTTTGGTGACGTCATCTTGTCCCTCTGCCTGTCCAGTCCATTGAAAAAGAAGTCACCTCAAATCCTCACGCGGTGCAGCAGGATTGACCCAACACTGAGTTAAGAAAATACTCAGCATTTGGGTAATTAATTGCGCCACTGCGGGTGAGCGGTGATGTTTGGCTTGCTGGGTCTATTTACAACCCAGAATTGGTTTAAAAAATCATGCCATACTGAAAAACAACCCAATATTATGACCCAATGCCGGCAAACCAGTAGTTGGGTCATCTAAACAACCCAGCATTTTTTAGAGTGCAAGGTCCCCTGCTCATGTCATATGCTTCAACTAATGGCTTCAATTGACTTAATTGATGTGGTTGGATATGTACAACACCTGGACAGAGGAACACACCCAATGTAAGAGACAACATGGCAGCATTAATTCTTCATCCCAGTATTTTGGCCTCCTGTCTTGAAAGGTGTTTAAACCCACTGTTGTTTACCTGGTACCTTTGAACAAGTGCTGGTGTTAGAAATTGTGGTGCCAGTGTGAGAATTATTTTTTTTTAGTTTTGTCTTAATTTTCAGGACCAGATTTTATACGCCACCATTCATTTCACTCCAATACACACTGCGTGCGATATTGTCATTAGACCTCTAGACGCTGGGAGTATCTTTCAGGAAAGTGCGACACTTAACCGTGGGGTGGTAGCGTGCACCAATTTAAGAATTTTGCCTATTTGCACAATAAAAAAAATGCATCTTTGATGCAAATCTGGCCGCAGGTCTTGTTCATCTAGATAAAACAAATGTATTTTAAAAAAGATGTGAGCTACAATACATCTGTTTAATGGTGACTTTTCCACTTCTGCGCTGTACTGTGTGCTATACTTTTCCACAGTTTGTGCTGTTTGTAATGTTTTGGTAGTGTTTCAGTTGCTGGGCATTCCTATGGCTTGTATGTAACCTTAAAGGGCTAGTTAAAGATTTGGCGGTGCCCTTTTTCTACTTCTCCAGTCAGATTAGCTTGCGGTAACCATTATATCTGCATCTAGTATTTGGGTTATGGGTGTTTTTGTCAACTGGTTGGTGGGTTCTGGGGCACATGAGGGATTATAACAGAGAGCCTGTCAAAACCAAGTGTAATTTTCAGTGGGTTTTAATGTTTTGTAAGGCTCTAGCTTAAACCTTTTCCATAACTTTGACAATGCTGCTGTTCCAACAGGTTGGATTTCTAAAACACTAGTTGTACTAATATGGGTGAACTGTGCTACAATTGTTAGGAGAGATTGATTTGATTATATCCTTGATCTTGCAAATTTTCAGATTTTTCTCCACAAAACCCTGTATCGAAAGTGACATGGCATTGCTGTTGCCATAGTCATTGATAGTACAGGAACAGTAACTTTGAAAGCTTTTCCCGTGTTTGTTGGAAAATCACTTCCCCTCAAACCCTGTGTCTTTCAGACATCTTCCACTTCAACAAACATGGCTGGAACCTAATTTTCTGATCTAACATGTTTTATACTGATTCCCTGTTGTCATGTAATGCTATGACAATTCTAGTTGTCTGTGGTTTAACTGGGTTCTGAATTGCGTTCTCAGGTATGTGACCCATCTGATGAAGCGCATCCAGAGGGGCCCCGTCAGAGGCATTTCCATCAAGCTCCAGGAGGAGGAGAGGGAGAGGAGGGACAACTATGTCCCAGAGGTAAGTATCCCTCACTCCGATTCAAAGCACATTGGATCTGTAAAAGGTTGTGGGATCAATTCAAAATTCATGCACTTGCCGAGGTATGTTGGTTTGATAATCAGTGGCATAATCCTTCTTGGAACAGGCTGTAGTGAGTCTGCCCATGGGAATTGTTTGGGTAAAGCTATGCATTCATTAGGACTTAGACTCGTTAACTGCTTTTGGTGATCCATGATCTCATTGCTTTTCTGCCCTTGGTAATCTTAAGTTTAGATAGATAGATGAGGTAGGCCTGCAGGAATTGATATGCCCTGTATCGAAAGTGATTATGGTATGACTGTTGCCATATTCATTGATAGTGCAGGTATAGTGACTTTTGAAAGCTTTTCCCGTGTTTGTTGGAACACTGTTTCCTGTCAAACCCTGTATCTTTCAAACAGACATCACAAACCTTGCCCCAGTACCTGCGACTTGCTCTGAATTTGTCAGTGCCTGTTTTTTTCTTTATGCACGTTATTAATGTTAGATGGTGTGCGCTGAAATGTTTCAATTAGCACATTAAGAACGTCATTGTGTCTCTTTCCAGGTTTCTGCTCTTGACCAGGAGATCATTGAGGTGGACCCTGACACCAAGGAGATGCTCAAACTACTAGTGAGTCCCCCACTGGCTGATACATTTAGTGTCAAGCCTTGTGGGCAGCTATATTTAGCATCAAGCATAAAGTTACTGCCCAGTGGTTACAGATTTGAAAATTTGTTTTCTGTAGTAAATGTCTATGTATGTTTTACGAGCAGTTCTTCCGTGATTTAATGGTGTGGGTATATGCCAATCATAAAAAATGTAAATTCCTCATTTGCACTTCGATTTCCCTAGGAAGTTTATTTAAACCCTGTATCGAAAGTGACATGGCCTTGCTGTTGCCATAGTCATTGATAGTACAGGAACAGTGACTTTGAAAGCTTTTCCCGTGTTTGTTGGAAAATCACTTCCCCTCAAACCCTGTGTCTTTCAAACATTTTCAGATGCCACAGGACAGTAAACGTACTCACTGATATGAGACAATACATTATTTGATTTATGAACCTGTGGTGTGTTCTGGTTGTTACGCGATTATTGCAATTTCATTTATCTTCCATTTTCCTCCAGGACTTCGGCAGTCTGTCCAATCTGCAGGTCACCCAGCCAACTGTTGGAATGAACTTCAAAACACCCAGAGGAGTCTAGGCGTTTGTATAATATCTTAATAAAAACCAAACCAAAAAAAGCAACGTGTCTCTAGTGGTGTTGCTGTGTAGAAGTAGAAACATGAGTGTACACTCCAATTTCAGAAAGGGCAAATGTTTAATCAAGCCGTGTAGGGGAATTCTGTTCTTAATTGGCTGACTGATGATAGAGATGTTTTATTGTGCTTAGTCCTTGTTCTTCAATTGAACCGCCATGAGGCTTGTGCAGAGGTCGGTTTCTTATATACATAGATCTAACATTACAAGCACTAATACAGCAGTACTGGGTCGCAATTCATCGGTTTACATTACATTTCAGACCGTACTGTCATTATTAAGTGTAATACAAGTGTGACTTATGGTCATGTTTTACAACTCTCTAGATGGCACCTTTAAGTTGGGTGTTACAGCCTATATGAAAATTGATAGACATGAAGTGTCAACTATTTGGGAAGATGTTCTGTTAGTTGTTTGGGGAAACATGGTTTACATGGTTAAAGTACAACTACAGACAAGTTTTTGACTGAAATTTTCACCCGGTACCGTTCTAGGTTGTACCTAGGTGCTAGACACTGGTTTGAACATGTTATTCCAGTGCTCTGAATGATTGATGCCAAGGTGACTGTTAAATTACCACTGCCTCTCCATAGTACTTAGCTTGTCTGGGCACTAGGGAGACCTGAGTCTGGAGTATGCCCTGTAAGTAGGATCTGGAACATCATGGTGGGCTGACCCCAAGTGGTGAGACCCCCCAGGGTGTCAACCAACTTTCAGGATCAACCTGATCTGTTTGGTTTCGAGCTCCTTCGGTTAATTGAACTTTTAGGATCCCTGATACAGAGGTTCAGTGGCCTTTAGAGTTATGTTGTGCTTTGAAGTGGTTTCTTGCAATTTACTGGGAGAACTGCAATATTTTAAGGCCATAATGACCAGGTAAAAACACATTTTGATACAGATACCACAGCATGAAATACATTGTCTACAGAGCCCATATTTCTCCTGGACTGGTTATGCCACTACTTATAAGCTGTAATAATGAAACAATCTACTTAGTACCTTGATTAAAAATTACAGAACCCTTTTCTAAACCTTACATTTCATTGAAAAGTAACGGTTGTATTTCCTTTCAGTCTGTACTGAGTCGACCCTTCTAGTGGGTTCATTACAATTCTGGTCAGAACTGTTAATCACTTAAGGTTTTGGAAAATGGAAGATTTAGTTCCCAAATCCTTAACCATTGCTGAGTTTAGAAAAATAAGCAATTTACATCATAATCCTATCAGATAACTTAAGAAAAATCGACTTTTAAACTCCCTACCTATCTGCACTCTAATTGGCATGTTTGAGTCCTTTTGCACACAACCCAAACTCAATCATGCGCACTTGCCATAGATTCACTTTCATCCACACAATTTACAAATACCCTTACACTCATACTTCTAGTCCACGCTGTTGTCACGTAGGCCTACATCATGATTGCTGACGCTAAACACAGGTCACTTTCCATTTTCATTCATGTCCTGTTAAATTTTGCAGCTCTCAACCAATTCTTATTTCAAAATACACATTTTGCTTTAATAGCAGCTACCATGGTATGAAAATAAACATCCAGTGCTTTGAGGTAGCCTACAGTTGTTGAAATGCAATTTAAGATATTTATGAAAGCTGCACCATATACCTAAATGTATTACAAATGTTTTAAGTGCTGTTCAGGACAACTAGAAACGGAAAATTTAGAGACCTTAACGATGAATTACAAAATAAGTTATTACACACTTTAATGCACAATATGGAGAGCTGTGTTACATTTAGGCGACACTAGATAGTTAAACTCCAGGACGGCTTGGGCAGCGTTTACACAGGCAGCCCAATCCGGATCTTTTTTCTTTTGACTAATGACCTTAGATCTTTGGCACGCGTGATCTGTTTGTTGAAAAGACTGATTGGGGGTGAGGGGATCTGGCTGCCTGTGTAGACGCAGCATTAGACAGGCTGACTGTATTTAAAAATATATTCATAAAAATAATCACGTTACATTATTACCCAACAATAAAGGTGCATTGATGAACCTAAGTTCACAAGCACTTCAACAGAAAGAAGTTGCAGAAAGCTCCTCGTGGACAGTCGCACATTTTGCCGATTCGAGCACCTTTCCTCACTGCGCAATGCTCCCCCAAGTCGCACTGGAAAATGTTAATGTCAAATTAAATCGAAGACAAAGCAGGTTACAATATTTTTTCTGTAAAGTGGTTCGAAACTACACATTTCTGAAATATCCCAACATGTTAGAGAAATGAGATTTCATTAAAAACGACTGACAAAAAATTAAATTCATTTCGGAGAGTTTACAAACAGAATATAATATTTATTAATCTTACCGTAGGAAGTTGTCCAAATTTCTTTTCCCATGGATTAATTCTTTTGGTCTGCAGTTTTTCGAGAACTTCGTGTAGAGCCCCAAGCTGTCAAAACAATATTAAATACCCAAGTAACATTTTGGATCACTTTCACGTTCTGACCGGATTTGAATGTGTATTTCATATAATTATTTTAAAATACTGACTTTTTGGGGAACGGTAATCATTTACCATCAGTAACCTCATATCCTTAAATACCCTGTCATTCATGATCTCTAGAACGATGTGATTTGTAAGTTGCATTTACTATTACGGCTTTATTTAGCCTATCAAGATCGTTTTGAAGAGGCTAATATATATGCATGCAGTTTAGGTAACTAATTTAGCTAAACTTACAAGACGTTTTTCGTTCGTCAGATTTGGATTTTGTCGATAGAAGTCTTCTTGAATATTTCTTGTTTCCAAATCTGTTTCAATTTCTGAGTCGCTCGTTTCAGCACCACAAGTGATGAACAGCAGCGCAGCGCAAAGTACGGCTCTAGCCCACAGATTAGACCTCTCCATGATTCTTCTCCGGAAAACTGCTGCACGAACCAAAGCGCACGAAGTTGTCTTTCCTCTTTGGAAGATTCACCACAGTTGCTGTTTGCCTCTTTTTGTTTGCTATTAAGTGTTAGTATTCACTTTGATATTGACTAGCTCCGCCTTGATCATTGATCTCCTTATATACCTACGTAAGAGAAATAACCTACGTAGGTAGCCCATTACGTTGTCTCAGCTATGCCCTTGGAATTTTTTTTACTCCTTTGGTCTTTGCTCGAGTACAGATAGCAGCCATGACCAGATTAATATTATACTTTCTGACTGATTCATTTTGATTAGAATTATTAAAACCATGTTTTCCGCATTATTTTCTACATTTTGTTAGGAATTAGCACCTTTAGAATTTAGGGAAGGTTTTCTGGGCACAGATTAGGCCCAATCCTTATCTTGATTAATCCAGATCACAGTCACGTAACAAAGGGGACGCGTGGGATATCCCAACAACACACCAGAATATTTCCAGAGCGCAAATCGCAAATTAGTAGGGTGAAACAGTGGACAATACAAAGATAAAAATGATTTTCCAAAGGGGGGGGGGGCTGCAGCACCCCTACTTCTTGTGACTTCCACCTGGCTAAAATTTGTGTTAAAACCTGTGCTCAGGTAGCTGCAGAGCGCAGGCGTTATGCGCAATGAGAAGAATTGTAAATAGGACTGGTGTGCATCAGCATGCAGGACCCTGTCTCCAAGCAACTGAGGAGCCCTGCATGCAGTATAAAGTCAGCAAATATCTTTGGGGCCTAGCATGAAAGACCATGTCTGCAGATAGCTCGTGCAGCCCAGCGTGCACCGTTCTGTCTGCACCTCAGGGGGCCCACAAACACTCGAAGTCAACCATTGCCTGAGTGTTTGGCCCAGTTCACTCACAACAGCATGCAATGCCCGACCGTAGTCTTGGTTTGCGCTACTGGTGAGCAATAGCTGACACCATTGGTAACAACGGGAGAATTCCCGGTGGGCCAGTCAGACTGCAGGGCGGTGGGCCACTGGCCAAATATAAAATGCACTTTTTTTGGCCTGGGCGACGTGGTTTCCGGGCTTGGCGAACTCCAGTCGTTCTCCACTAAACACACTTACAGTGACTGGACAAGTTGAAGCGAGCAATGAGCAGTACTAGCTACATAGAAAGAATGGATTAGCACAAAAACGTAAAGGTTGGAACTCAGGGGACAAAAAAGTAGGTTAAAGTCCCCAGAGTGGGATGATGCCACATTTCGAAAATGAACCTAAATAATCGCAAGTGGTGCCACTGCCGCACCTGTGCTGTTGTTGTTGTTAGTAATGAACTGTACAGAAGTAACCAACTAGAAACAAGATACTGCCGCACCTGGCCCAGGTCAAATCTAGTCAGTTGCAGCACCTGGCCCGGTGCCAGTAGAACCGAGTCAGTCGGGGATTGTGAGCCTTTTGCTGTCGCGAGCAAAGTAGCTGAAACCATAGGAAATGATGGAGATGGCGAAGAAGAGTAGATAAGAAAACATTCAGTCACGTTTGCTCTGACAGCCTGGTGGGCAAAACATTGTTGAAACATGGTGGCTAACACTGGGAATTCTATGGAGCTACTGCACAAGCCGGTCAAATTTTATACCTTTACCACCCATGAGTGTTTAGATCATCTCACAAAACAGGAAAAACTTAGGTATGCAAACACGCTGCAAGTCATAGGCACTTGTGACCCATATACAGCACCTGCTGTGTTATTTACATCGTTAAAACAGCGACATCCCTGCCAGAACTGAACTTTGTGGATGTGTAGGCTACATATACCTTGTCGAGCGAGAATCCATCCCCTTAAACTTCTACCAAAATGAAAGCGTACAAAAGTACAGACAGCTATCTATACATTCGACGAGGGTGGGTCAATAATGCAATTGTTTGGGAGGTGAAGGAGAAGAAATTCTTCCTTGTCAAATTTAAGTTGAGTGCTAATTTACCTAAATTACTGTTGGTTCTATTGGTGTTCAGTGTAGCGTAGTGCAGCCAGTAACACAGAATCTTGTGACAAATGTACCGGTAATAATATAAACGTTTTCCCAATGTCAGGTAAACCATTCTTACTGTTCAAAAGACACCCTCGACAGCCTGGGTTGCTGTGGAATAGGTTGAATTGGGGTGATTTTCTCCTGTATTAACTTTGTTATTAACTTAGCTAACACTTTATGTTTAACAAGAGAGGTTTAGCTAGCCTCACTAACGTTAACTAGGCCATTGGAGTTGGTTGCATCGGTGCAGACGAAAACAGACCATGTCATTCATTACAAAGATTACATGTAGACATGATTGCAAATACAAAATATGTGCGGTTAGCGCATCCAATGGAACTGCAACTATACGGCATTTTGAAGTATAATTTGTGAAAATTGTGGAGTAGTCCATGGAGGCCAATGGAAGGAGTTTGTTTTGCCCGCCAAGTGGGCATTCCCATATCCAGTGACATCAAGTGAAAACAAACAATATAGATTCCCAAGTACCACTGACTGCAGTGTGCTATTCGGGGCCAGGATCAATGTGGGCGGAGCCAAATGTTTGACTCTGCCCACATTTGGTCCCGCCCACAGTTTTTTTGTCCATCCGAGGTTTGACAGTCACACACTGAATACAAACACACGTTTGTGCATGGCACATGTTGAATACAAACGTAGTTCATTTTTGAAGATAGTAAGAAATATTATATTAAGTGATACCTGCCAGAGTATGTAACCTCTGGAGTGAAGGTTACGCTCTGCTCCACCGTTCCACTGCTCAATGTCTTTCCCATCGCTCTGCTCAAAACAGCTATTCGCTCACAGGAAAAATAATTGCCACTCCAAATTTGCTCCTTTCATTTTTTGTTTCGTCATAATTCAAACAAAATTTGTCAATTTTGTGATTATGTATGTCGAGTATTAATTTTTATATAACCAAGCCATACAGTATTTTAATGAAGTCTAGCTTGTTTTTTAGCATGAAAGGATGAGGATACAAAGTAATCATCATTTCAAATAGTCTACAGATCAGTCTATTAGTCTTTTAGCCAAAATATATACACCCAAACAAGTACCACTGTATTATTCGTTTATTATGAATTTTATACGACAACGAAATAGTAAAGCACTTCCGATCGGCTGCAAAAAAAATCAGTTCCTCAGTAACAACTTTTTTCCTACAGAATGTATAAAATAAAATAGTACATTTACCTGCTTTGAATTCAATTATATCGAAAAAGAAAAAAACACGCAGCCAAAAAGGAACAAAAAAATATATTCAGTCAATGGGTCCAGAAATAGCAAATCGCATGCTTTCAAATATTAAGCGCTCAGCATTTAACTAGCATATTGCTATACTGGCTGTAAAAATAAAAATCTAAAACTGACATGAAATTAAATAAAAACGTTTTGCTAAATGTCGGTCTATAGCAGTGTTTCTTAATCCTGGTCCTGGGGACCCAAAGGGGTGCATGTTTTTGATTCAAATTAAAGACGTGATGATAGGTTGATTACCTCAATCAAGTGTGTAAGCGGTAGGGCAACATTTGAATCAGGTGTGTGAGTGCCAGGGCAAAAACAAAAATGTGCACCCCTTTGGGTCCCGAGGACCAGGATTAAGAAACATTTGTCTATAGTAACTTGTGCTGCGTTTCCACTGGTGCCAAACACTGGTGTTTTACCCTAAAGTCCAGATTTTTTTCTGTTTCCACTGACACGGGCCAGGGCCAGTTGGCCAGTTGGCCACTAGGCCATGGCCGAGTAGCCCGGCTCTCACAACACTTTCAGAAATAGTTTGGCCTGAGTCTGTGGCTTCAGGATGATTTAATGGTGCATTTCTTATCATTTCTGTACTTCTCTACCGCTGCAACCACCTCTCCTTTTGTGTCCAGCGTGGACCGTTGCAGCTGTGTAAAATACGAGCCGTTTTTCTGTCTCTCACTGTTCAAATAAACCTACCATTAAAATTATAGACTGATCATTTCTTTGTCAGTGGGCAAATGTACAAAATCAGCAGGGGATTAAATAATTTTTTCCCTCACTGTATATATATATATATATATATATATATATATATATATATACACAGTATCTCACAGAAGTGAGTACACCCCTCACATTTTTGCAAATATTTGATTATATCTTTTCATGTGACAACACTGAAGAAATGACACTTTGCTACAATGTAAAGTAGTGAGTGTACAGCTTGCATAACAGTGTACATTTGCTGTCCCCTCAAAATAACTCAACACACAGCCATTACTGTCTAAACCGCTGGCAACAAAAGTGAGTACACCCCTAAGTGAAAATGTCCAAATTGGACCCAATTAGCCATTTTCCCTCCCCGGTGTCATGTGACTCATTAGTGTTACAAGGTCTCAGGTGTGAATGGGGAGCAGGTCTGTTAAAGTTGGTGTTATGCTCTCACATTCCCTCATACTGGTGACTGGAAGTTCAACATGGCACCTCATGGCAAAGAACTCTCTGAGGATCTGAAAAAAATAATTGTTTCTCTACATAAAGATGGCCTAGGCTATAAGAAGATTGCCAAGACCCTGAAACTGAGCTGCAGCACGGTGGCCAAGACCATACAGCGGTTTAACAGGCCAGGTTCCACTCAGAACAGGCCTCGCCATGGTCGACCAAAGAAGTTGAGTGCACATGCTCAGCATCATATCTAGAGGTTGTCTTTGGGAAATAGACGTATGAGTGCTGCCAGCATTGCTGCAGAGGTTGAAGGGGTGGGGCGTCAGCCTGTCAGTGCTCAGACCATACGCCGCACACTGCATCAAATTGGTCTGCATGGCTGTCGTCCCAGAAGGAAGCCTCTTCTAAAGATGATGCACAAGAAAGTCCGCAAACAGTTTGCTGAAGACAAGCAGACTAAGGACATGGATTACTGGAACCATGTCCTGTGGTCTGATGAGACCAAGATAAACTTATTTGGTTCAGATGGTGTCAAGCGTGTGTGGCGGCAACCAGGTGAGGAGTACAAAGACAAGTGTGTCTTGCCTACAGTCAAGCATGGTGGTGGGAGTGTCATGGTCTGTGGCTGCATGAGTGCTGCCGGCACTGGGGAGCT
>JACXGI010003139.1:48134-65537 GCA_016801175.1 Esox masquinongy | reverse complement strand
TAAGCAACCGCAAACAGCCCATACACAGTAAGCAACCACAAAGAGCCCATACACAGTAAGCTTAACACAGCAACCATATGATTGTGACCTCACTGAGTATTTGTCATCTTTCAAGTTTAATGAATCAAACGTCGTCCAGTGTGGCTCTACTCATTCGTGTTTTTTCCCCCCAGAGGGAAACCAACATGTTCACTTTTGAAAACAGACAGAGCTTTTAATAGGTTAGTTAGTAGATACTGTCTAGCTTGGCTGTTTTTAATAAGGACGACCAGATATTGGAAAATGAGATGCATTCCAAGAGCCTGGACAGTATGGAAGTGAAAACGGTCAAGCTGTTTTGAAATCTACAGTAACTATGAACCAGTGGAAAATAGTTTATTTTTACTTGTGCACGATTGGAAGGGACATTGCAAACACAACCATCAACAACAAATGTATAAAAGGGTTCTTCAGAGATACAGTGGACCTTTCTTAGTAAGTCTGACTAGATTAGCATTTGGCGCATCAACATCAATGTGCAAGAAGGACTTCTACGGCCTACTCAGTGAACACAGTCCGTAACATCAACTCAAAGCCCAACCTGCCTAGCTGGCCTTTCCGAGAGCCTTGACATCAGGAGGAAGGAGAACGGAGTCAAACCTTCTAATGCGGGACAACAAAGCATCAAAAGGGCTGCAACATGATCATCGCATTGGTTTTCCCTCATGTCAGAGGTTGTTTGGCAGATCTGTGAATGGAATTCGTATTTAGCCCGTCATCCTTATATCACTATATTGTAGTGTCTGCCATATCTCTCTTATGTGTTATTATACAAAATGATTGAACAACAAGGACTAGTTCTCCTTTTATTAGTGTTCTAAAGCAAAAACTAGTTTAGCCTCCCAGTGGATATAAAACGCCCCCTCAAGAAGATAATCCACCTACAGTGTCTGGAGGAGACTGAGACTGGAAAATAATGGAGGGGGTTAAAATGTACAGGGCATGCTAGGGGTTAAGATCGTTGTGCTGAAGGGCATGTTGGCGGGTATTCACAAACTGGCTTCTGTCGCTGAGTTAAAACACATTCCCAACAAAGCCGTACAGAGGAACACTTTGTTTCCATTCCAGAGACATTTACATGAGCTTCCCGAACTAGACAGTCTGATCTTTAGATGCTCTCGATGTCACTAGGTCATGCCGACAGTAAGAACATTTTATTTCCCAACAATACGTTTCGGCATTGGTAAATGACTCAACATTATAGGTTGTTTTTAAACAAGAAAAGGAACCAGGCAAGCCTAGTTCTGCAGATCCACGATTAGAAAGGATGAATGCTGTTGCCCAGACTGGTTTCAATCCACGGTTCACTTTGTGACAGACTGTGTCTTTAACCACTACACTACATTCAAACAGCGGTTGTGGGTGCATGTGATATGCGTGTAGAGATGTGGTGTCTGTTTACTTCTTGCATTGTCAAACCAATTAGTCGAAATGCCACGGTTGTTGAAACTAGTTCCTTACATTAGTTGACACCCAAACCAACCAGTATAACAGGATCACTACACTACATTTAACATGTTACTCGTTTACACTACATTTAACACGTAATCTCTATTAGAAAGAGATTACGGTAGATGGCTAGCTAATAGCTATACAGTACCTATAATGAAAACAATGACACCAATCACTCCATGGCTGGTTCGTTTCTTCAGAAAACAATGAGAGTTGAATAGCTAACCACTACGCCATGTGAACTATGCTATGTAAATCGAGAGCAAAATCCTTGCGTCCAACAGTTAACAGTTTTACTTTAGGTTTGTTACAATGTAACAGTTGAAGCTTGTAGCCAGCAAAGTTCTAGCCTGTCCTGAACAAATCCTAATGCCTAATTTGTTTTGTCTGTGGCAAGGATGGAACCCCGATCGCCTACATGACAGTCTGAGTTTCTAACCACCATGCTATTTGACAACAGATAGTGACTCACTCACCCAGTAAGAGACTAAGTCTGCTCTTCTTGGTCTGCTCCGCTTACACGGACTGGCAAAAACAGAGCTTTTTGTGTTTCACTCTGAAGAAACTGAGTCCCTTTGTTCTGTAGCAGATATTTAGCAATTCTGTATCGTTTCAGAGGGGTAATTTGCATTATATATATTTTTTAAACTTTGAGTTGGACTAAAAAAAGTTTCAATACTAATTTTGGGAGCCATTACTTTTTATATACAGACAGTGGTGGTGGAAGTGCTACTCCAGCTGATTGCATTATGAGATAAATTGAGCACATGAGCCTTGCTGCCCATTTTTAAGTCATACTCTTTGGAAATAAATTTAATGCTATTTTGCTGATAAGCTACTATCGGAGGTTTTTCAGCCCTCAATGTATTTCTTGAAGTGTCGGAACATGTGCGCAATGATATGTCAGATCTGCAAATTATTTATTTATTTTTGGGTTGGCCTAGCTAAGAATATTAAGCTGCTTTAATATTAGCAACCATAAGTGGCGATATCTCCCTAGGAACTGATGGGTGGTCAGTATTGTGGAGTAATTATTATGTTTCTCATCTATAAATGTGATTAATTTAGAACAATTAGCAGATTTTGTTTTTCACCTTGACATTATGGAAATTTTTGTGTTGGTCAGAGCAAAAGCTAAATCCATTTTGATCTCATGTTATAAAATAAAATGTGAAAAAGCCCAAGGGTGTGAACACTTTGGAGAGCCATTATATCAACTCATTGTCAAATAGTCCACACAACAGAACACTCTCGCAACTCCAAAAATATAGTCTAATCAAATTATGAATTGTTAAGAGCACATTGAAGCCTAAAGTTCACCATCAGTGGGAACCCAGGCCCTGACCAGTGAGCCCCAGCTGTGCCATCTACACTCTAATGAGCAACTGCTCCTTACACAAATGTTGTACTCTTTCTCGGGACTTCACAGGAGAATTTTGAGCAGTTTTAGAAAAATAACTTCATTTCTTTAGACATTCCTGGGACGTTTCTTTTTTTTTTTACTGAATAACTGTGATCGTGATTATGAGAGTCCCTGTATTTACTTAATACCTCAAATGAATAAAGTATTGCAGATCGAGTTTTAAATGTGATGTTTTCCTTGGAGCCTTCACTGACCATTTAGGCAATCATGTTTTAGTATGAAGACATGCTATAATTTATTTTTGTTACCCAGGGAGGGCCATCCTGGTCAGCGTACTGACCCTATCAGGGCAGGGCAGGTGTGAGGAGCAGAAGAGGACTCTGTTTTCTTATTGGAGGCAACAGTCAGCCCAGAACCAATACATAAATGAGGTGGGTCTTCGATAGGATGTCTCAGTTTCTGTACTGTGTCTGGTTTAGGTTTGGGGGAGGGACATGACGTAAGCAGTGCCCGTCTATAACTGAAATACCTACTGAGATAGTATCCTTACACAGTATCAATGTAGCTCAAATTGGCCACTGAACCAAGTTCACATTCCGTGTATATTATTTGCGCTGCAAACAGTCAAGTGATTCATCCGGCTCTCTCATCCATAGTGATTTACAGTAGCGAGTGTCTCCTTCTTCATACTGGCTGCCTGTTGGGAACCAAACCAACAGCCCAAGAGTTGTAAGCGCCAATGCTTAACCGTCTGAGCTGCACGGGACCATATGTTTAAGCAGCTTGTGTCTGGACTTACTGCGCAGTGAAAAAAAAAATGTCCAGCAATCATTTCAATGTAAACATTTATTTTAACTGTCTAATTTAATCTTAGCAGCCAAAGCCGATCATTTGTGCGAGCAGAGACGTGTTAGACCTGCACGCCCCCGGTACTCCTCACACACACACACACACACACACACACACACACACACACACACACACTCACCGATATTCATAGTAAATACACAAAACACTTCAACATGTTATCCACTGAAGATGATGAGACAAGAACTCTGTGTAAAAAAATTTTTTAAAAAAACAAAAGACTGTGCCATTTTCCAGATTACGTTGCCTGAGGGCCTGAAACTGTGCCATTTTCCAGATTACGTTGCCTGAGGGCCTGAAACTGTGCCATTTTCCAGATTACATTGCCTGAGGGCCTGAAAGTGGAAGACGGAGGCACGGAGGCAGTCTTCTCCTCCCCTTCTTCCTGCTCCCCTCCTAAAGCAGCGAGCTCAGAATGTATTTAAAGAGCCTCATTTTGGTGGCAAGCACCATCGTGTCACACTGAGATTTAGAGAGAAATCTTTAAAACCGAAGTAATTACTCCAAGCACGTGATTAGCATGTCATTTCGGGTGACACGGGCTAATTAGCCATGTCTCTTCTCGTCAGCGGCGCTTCGCGAAAACTCTGTAATGGTTGGAGCGCGACTCGTCTCGGACCTGAGTTCCTGTCATGAACTGAGCCTCTGACAGGGAATTAAGAGTAGGTGGGCCTCTTAATAATTTGTGTCACTTTGGTCTCATTAAGTTTCAACAGCCTTATATAATAGAACCATTACGACCCCGCCCGATCCCCTCCCCCCAACTCCCCCTGACTCCCTGGTCTCTTGACCTCAAGTGTCTTTGTCAGCTCTGCTTCATGGATGTTGAGCGTAGAATAGGACAGCATGTCAAAATCTGTGACAGTGTCACTATACATATCTGCCCAAAGCCAAGGGAGGTTTTACTCACTTAATACAAGTTATGTATAGTTTAAGTACAAATTCACACTAAGAAAACATGTACGACCTCAATTATCTCTGAATGATAAAGTTCAAAATTAATTAACAATAGGATTGTTGTTAATTAATTAACAATTAATTAATTAACAATTAGAGCAACTGGGCTCTAATTATGCATTTGCAATGGTGACAATAATACTGTACCGTTAGTGAGTTACAGATCTATTGTACGTGTCAGGGAGAAACAGATCAGACATAGAGCCTTTAAATCCTTGTGGAAAGTAATTGTGTTTCAAATTCAATAAATGAGAAGCTGTATTCCTGCAGAATGAATTATTTATATTTTAAAGAAATGCTAAACGAAACATTGCACCTCCAATACGAAATGTTTACTATGAACTGCCAGCATTGGTTTAGACTTTTCATTCATTTCTATGTATTGCAGGCTTTCACACACAGTTTTTAATGCACATGTATTTTTTGAGGATTTGTAATGTCATCCTTGTTGTATTTTTTTGCTTCCTGACACATCTTTCCATTTTTTTCATTTTGACAGTTTTATCCATGCTTGTTTCATATTAATCAAGTACTCCATCACTTCTGTTTGGATTGTATTTTTGTTTGTTTGTTGCTTTGTCAGTTTGTTTACAGCCTCTAGCCATATGGTACACTGTATTGTGGAGGAAGTATTAAGTAAACAATGGCAAGTATTAATTTCATGTTGATTAGACACTCAAATTGATAGTGATAAAGGAAGTTATTGCATATCCTCAATCCTCTAAATACATTCCACAGTGTCGCGTGCGTTCCAGTGAAAACATACCAATGCATTCTGGGTAAACAAATGATAAAAGACTCAAACTTCACATTTTATCACTTTTCACTCCTTCAAAAAACAATTGCCTGCGCTGCCGCCTTGTCACTGCACAGGCTATATCCACAATCCCATACAGCGCAATATCCATATGTATGTATATAAATAAGTAAACACATTTGGTTTCGTGTGTAACTAAGAGCTGTACTGCAGTTGTCATGCCTGCTCCGAGGTCGTCGTCGCGGTAAATGAGAATTGGCTTATCTGCTTATGTGAAGGTGAAAGTAAATAAATAAATACCCATGGTCCACATGGTTGCTAAAACACGATCAGGCTTCTCGCTGGCACTGTCTTTTTTGGCTACAACCATCCACTACAGCTGCCGACCGTTTGACATGCAAAGAGATGGCACACAGTATATACATGTGTACAGTTTAAAGGTTATTGCCCGACTCAGTGGATTTCAATCACATCCACTAGATAGTGAATGATGGAAGAGTTTGTGGAAGAAAACTCTCTCACCTGAGATCCCCCCCTTGTGGAGAGACACGCGCTGTGTCAGATTCCTGGAGATAGAGGTTTGTAAACAGTTTCTAGTTCCTCAGACAGCTGTGTGGATTTATTACGGCCCGGACGGCATCTGTTCCATTTTGCCGGCAGCTACTAAGGCATTTCAACAGTCTCACTCCTTCTGTTGCGTGTGTGTGTGTGTGTGTGTGTGTGTGTGTGTACACCACGCACGCATGCTTTAACACACATGAACACAAACAGAAAAACACACACACACACACACACACACACACACACACACACAGTACTTTGAAACTGTAGCAGAAGCGCCGTGTTCACACAATAGAGTCACTGAACTATCTTCCATTGAATAGCAGCGAAATTAATTACAGCCCGCGCGATATGACATTTAAAATGAAATAAATTTCCCATTGAATTATCAAGGGGGATATCAAACAACTGAAGTAGAGAGAAGAGTGCTCAGCTTCAATGAGTAAGGGGAAAAAGTTGATGTTTTAAGTAATTACCCCAAACACGGTCTGTCTCACGTCGACGCAGAGAAATACCAGAGGAACGAAATGAAATGAGTCGCGATCAGCTACATATTTAATAAACACGTTGGTAATTTTACCCGGGTCCTCTTCTCCTCATATTAGGTAACTCATAATGAGGTATCAAACAATTAAAAATGCATCTGTAATTCCATTCCGTAAAGGTGAATACATAAAACCCATCTCCCCAGTGCGATAAGTACACATTTAATTATACCCCTGATAAATTTTAGACCGCCTTCTGATACACTGTAGATATTTGTTCATTGTTTTCTGAAAGGTCTCACTACAAGAGACTGATACACATACACCTTCATATTACTTGGGTCTTCTACTGGTTCACATAAAAAAACATTCTTCATCCCTTCGAATGTGTGTATTGTTTTCTTATTTTCCACTGATTATGTGTTGTTTTTTTCTGATCCCAATCAATAGATGACTGCGAAATGCCGAGATCAGTTAAAAATAACTCAAACTTAGAAACTAGGTATTACTCTTTTCACTTGGGAATTGAACAGATTTACACACTAAAACTTTACTCTAGGAGCATGTCTATGGAAGAATGACTTTAATTAACCCTGCATTACAGTTTTATGCCTGCACAGAACTGTATTGATTCAAATGTTCACAGTAAAATACAATACCTTACAGGATTAATCCACATGCACCTTCAAAAACGACATAACGTCTATCCAAAACTAAACTCGAATAAAATCCTTACCAAGCAACTACAGGTCAATCGAGCTACGCACACTTTTTTCCCGAGAAAGCATATTTCCATAGAAGAGAAGCAAGACCAAAAACCTGTTAGGGCCAAACTCACAGACACGTGATTAGGCGCAGTGCTAGTGTGGATGTCATTGCCGTTGCTTTTACTCAGCGTGTTTCTGCTAATGCAGCCTGGAAACCAGCCTATGGGGCCCTTGGCGGCTCGTGTCTCACGGGGGCCATGCGCGTTTGTAGCGATTGGAGATGGCCATGCAGGGATGCTCCTCGGGGTACAGAACAGGCAGCCGGGGGAACAATCGCACAGAACCTGGCTTCAACTGCGTAACGACGAGGTAGGCTACACCGCCGACAAAATGACAAAACACTGTCCCCTAGAAACACAGAGCTGGGCTCTTGTCGTTTTAAAAAAAAAAAAATGTATTTCCTTGCCAACCTCTGAAAACACCTTGGGGAAAAGAGATCAAGAGGTGGGACATTAGATGTTCTGACACCCTTTGTTCATCTGGTCCGTGTTTAAAAACACTTGTGTACCGATTGGGCGGACTCGTGAATTGGACGTTAGCTGGATGGAGATGAAATGGCTCCAATCCAAAACGCACAAAAGTTTATTAATGTTTATATTATGGGGTAACCTCTTCTTACCACCCCCAAAAATGAGTCAACGAATGAGTCCCAGGGCAACAAGCGGTTACATAGCTAACACTGTGTCGGTATCGTAGTAGTCATTTGTGTCATCTTTGAGCCATACCTCCGCGGCGTTGACCATGTTCCGTCACAATGGCCCTGGCCGGTGTCACGAGGGATTGTTACCGGGTGAGTTAGTACGCTGATTGTGCTTTTTTTGGGGACATTTGACGCACCTCTATGGTGTAGAATGAGAAGACTACAAATAAGAGTGGTTTTATAATAGCAGCTTCCACAATCACGTCACCAGAACAAGACATCTCATGGATCATTGGAAAGGAGAATGAGCATTGTTCACTTTTACCACTGTCTTAAGTTTATGGATAAACTGGTGCTAATTCACTTTCACTACCATGTTAAGTTTAAGGATAACCTGGTGCTAAATCACTTTCACTACCCTGTTAAATTTTGTGGATAACCTGGTGCTATATCACTTTCACTCCCGTGTTAAGTTTGAGGATAACCTGGCGCTAAATCACTGTCACCACTGTCTTATGTTTATAGATAACCTGGTGCTATATCACTTACACCACCGTGTTAGGTTTGAGGATAACCTGGTGCTAAATCACTTACACCACTGTGTTAACTTTGAGGATAACCTGGTGCTAAATCACTATCACCACTGTCTTATGTTTATAGATAACTTGGAGCTATATCACTTACACCACCGTGTTAGGTTTGAGGATAACCTGGCACTAAATCACTATCACCACTGTCTTATGTTTATAGATAACCTGGTGCTAGATCACTTACACCACCGTGTTAGGTTTGAGGATAACCTGGCGCTAAATCACTATCACCACTGTCTTATGTTTATAGATAACCTGGTGCTAGATCACTTACACCACCGTGTTAGGTTTGAGGATAACCTGGCGCTAAATCACTTTCACCACCGTGTTAGGTTTGAGGATAACCTGGTGCTAAATCTCTTTCACCACCGTGTTAGGTTTGAGGATAAACTGGTGCTAAATCACGACAACATAATGGGGCAACTGTGATGTGAAGGTTATTCCACCAGTATTTCTCACATTAGAAATCGTACTATCCTTTCACTCTTAATTTCAGACACTGAAACATAACAGTCTAATACATCCATGTGCAGAAACAATCATTTAGGCTATCAACAGAACAGCTTTGTTTGCCTATCACACAGTTTATAAGAATAGTCTTGATAAATTCATCAATGTCAGACTGGGGTTTTCACTGAATATCCTTTAGATAGGCCTATTGCTGCATGGCAGGACGCAGTAAAAGTCGGATAATGTGAAAAAAAACTGTCACAGCATACTGACCACGACCAGATACATTATTTTTAATGTAAAAAATAGTTAATTTCATTTTAGTCATTTAGCGGATGCTATTATTTTTCAACTTGCCCGCTTCAGGTTTCAATCTAGCGATCTACTGGTCAGATATATGGTTTACTATGAACCACTGACTGGCTCTTCAAAGACCAAGACCAAACATTTATTATAGCTGTACTAACACCGTACTGCGAAGATTTCTTCTGATATTTATTTACTCTTTTAAATTATATTTGTTGGCCTGAGGCTTGCTATGGTGGGAGCCGTAGATGTAAAACATGAAGGAAATGATGGTCTTTTTAACCTTGACCCACCTCCCGTAATGTTAAAAGAAAGTTGGGAATTAGTTGCTTTAAAATTGAGTCAATGGTTCCCTAGCAAGTCTCCTAATCATTGTATTTGCCTTCTGTCTCATTGAATTCAGTAATTTGGAATCACGAAGATAAAAGTTTTGACTGAGATTCTGCACTCTGATTTGCTACGAAGCTCACCCCAACTGCTTTCTGGGATGAAATTCAATTTGCATCGCTGGTTTGTCTTTGTTTTCAGGAGGGATGCACTCTCCAACTTCAAGGTGAGCTTAATTGATATAACATTCGATATTTACATTTGAAAGAACAGTACTCACTTTCATGCAACCTATTCTGTATCTCTTGACTTGACTACTATCAATAGCAACACAACCATAATGTTTATTGTGATACTTTTCTCCCTCTTTGCTGATGTTAGAGACAGTATCAGTGAACTTACATAGCTGCATTTAACTAAAAGGGAGTTTTTTTTATTAGGTTATTTAGAAATGAGACATGCAGCTTCTACACTGTTATGGACAATGTGCAGCCTTTCAAAACCTTTTGTAGGCTATATTTTCATTAGTATATTACGTAAACAAGACATATTTTCAAATGTAAACTACCTTAAAGCGTTTATATCACTAATTAACTGCGTGCAAGGCAATATATTTTAGTGGGCATCCAAGAACATAAGCACGCGCTCTTATTTAGAAATAGAGGGGAACAGCTGCTCTGTTTGCTCCATTGCTCCAGCGTCTCTGGTTGGCATCCGGAGAGCCCCATGTAGTTCAGGGGGAGTGATGAGTTGCTTATTCTCAGAGCAGAGCCGACAACTGCATAGTGCCCGAGGCTATGCTCTATGCAAACAAACAATTGACATGGCCGTTCTACCAGGTGCCGCCGGGGATTCCCCGCTCAGCTAGCGCAACAGGAGCCCTGGTAAATGTCGTTCTTACCTGTGACTTCAAAATACATCCAGACACATGTGCCTGTGTCTACCATGTGAAAAAAAAAGACTTCCCCACAGGCCTGTCAGTGTAGACTACAAAAAGGTAGGAAAACAGAAAGGATTGTGAAAGAAAATAGGAGACGGAGAGGCGCTTGATTTGTTTGTTTTGCTCCGAAGCCTTCAGGAATTGGAGAGGAGAGATAATTCTAAATGATGTGTGCCGCCCACGTTAGTCTGCCTGTCATTGATAAAGTTTGGACTTGGAATACACGAGCATGCATGTTGACTCGTATCGGGATAACTGTCTGATCCGCATATATGTGCGTTGGATTCCTATGAAGACAAGTCGGAAATTCCTGGGCAAGGGAAAATGGGTCATTGTATCTGGCACCTTCTTTCGGCTGACACTCGATACAGATGATGTTTTGTCAGGACGGACACGGGGCTTCCGTGTTGCTGGTGCATCAGCGGTGACTCAGAGAGGAGTACGGACTGAAGCGGCTGAGTTGTGTGGGTGTGAGGAGGACTCAGAAACTCTGGCCTATTGTATAAATTGGAGTGTGAATCACTCTCATCAACGTCCTTCATCCCTCAGTGTAGCCGGTTTTTACATTCCCCAATGGACTTTGGCGAACAGACTCGTATGACTGTGTTTGATATGAAGACACGATTGAAGCAAACAATGAGTTGAGTACCACTAGTGCATTGATTTAACAGTGACAGAAATGTTGGCAGCGTGGCAGTTATTCCATGAGGTTTGGCCCCGTATCTTAAGGATCAATGTAAAACTTGTTGCATTCCTAATGCCACTGGGATGTTGTGCTTTCTTTTTACTTCCAAAGACCCTCCAATGTATTGTAATGCTACCACCATTACTACTACCACTACTACTACTACAATTACTACTACTACTAATACAACAATTACTACTACTACTACTACTACTACTACTACAATTACTACTACTACTAATACAACAATTACTACTACTACTACTACTACTACTACTACTACTACAATTACTACTACTACTAATACAACAATTACTACTACTACTACTACTACTACTACTACAATTACTACTACTACTAATACAACAATTACTACTACTACTACTACTACTACTACTACTACAATTACTACTACTACTAATACAACAATTTCTACTACTACTACTACAATTACTCCTACCATTACTACTACTACAATCACTACTACTACTACTACAATTATTATTACTACTATTGCAATTACTATTGCTACTAGTACTACCATTACTACTACTACTACTACTACTACTACTACTACCATTACTACTATTACTACAATTACTACTACTACTACTACAACTACTAATGCTACAACTACTATTACAATTACTACTAATAGTAATAATATTAATGATAATAATTCATTGTCCAAGTAAAAACAAAAATTTGAAGCACATTCTTCACACCAGTGCTTGCCAATGTATCCACAACATGAACCTGCATCCAAGTTTATGAAGGAGGAAAAATAAAAAACATCAACAAATCATACTTGACAGCTTTGTGTTCTTCTGCTTCTGAGGTCCAAGGATGAAGGGAAAGACAGCCAGAGATGAATCCTACAGAAAGTAACACAAGGAGTAAAAAAACAGACATCGGTGTTCATTGCCTCTCTAGAGTCGCAAGTCTCTGCTTTCAAGTCATATCCAATACAACTCCACTTTGAAACAGCTCACTCAAGTTGAGCAAATTCATAATAATGCTTTGAATAAAATCTGAGTTCCATGTCAACATTATTCTACTCTCTCGGTCTGCGTCACCTTGGTGACAATCACAGTCAAATACATTTGAATGAAAATGTAATAATATTTTCATCCGTCTCCAGTTAGTATACATTCAGCAAATCATATGCGATATCATAATCACTGAACCTTACACTTATCCCTTCTCACAAGCTATTGGTGTTTGTTAAATCTAGCATGTTATTTGTATTATTTCATAAGTATGTAAACACATCACATAGGCGTGTTCTAGTTAAATGTGTTCTAATTCCCAATTCTATGACATCACTGATATTTCTCAGGAGACACGTTAGAGGGGCATCTTTCAGATTTTCAGCTTGGTTTCCCAGGTAACCACTTCCAGGTACCATTTATACATGAAACCAGAGGAAGAGACACTATACACTGAATGCTGTATTTGTCATTCTAAGGCCAGAACAAACATCATTATAATGAACTCCACCCAGATGTGGAATAAATTTGCATTTCAAACCAGGTACTGAGATGCAGGAGGGATCATTTGCAAGGGATCAGGGAAAGATACAAGGCCAAAAGATCTCAGTGTTATTACAGATGATGAAACAATTTTGTAACATCATAGCGAAAGAGTACGACAGATTTTCCAGAATACACCTATTTGCGTCTTTTTGGCGGGTCCACCTAACAATAAACTCCAGGTTAATTTTGGGTTATATTCACACTGCGAAGAAATTATAGAAAAACGTAAGTAAAAACGTTCTATGGTTAGTGTTAGGTTTGGAATAACTGTGTTAAGGCAAGGGTTAGGGAAATGGTTAAGGTTAGGGTGAGGTCTAAGGTTAGGGATTGTAGATAGTTCATTAAAATGTTATTGTTAGTCTGTAGATTGTCTGTAAAGGTGGTGGCAGTCATCTTGTTCTGACCAGGGCTTTTCTTGGGGGGGAGGTATTTGTTGTCCATCTTCAGGAATAGCTTTCCAGAAAACTGATTTGAAAAACTGAAGAATAATATTAGAGAACCTGTAAGATGGCAAATTCTCATAATCACTGGTTTACCTTGTTTAGGACTGTTTATTTAGAGATCGATACTGCAATTCTAGACCCTCCCAGTCTTTACAGCTGTTGAGGGTAAGCCAAAATATACATTGCAAATATGATTTTAAACGTTTAACTTAAGCTTGTTTTGGCAACAAATTCATGGCATGTTGAATCATTATTATCAAAATGCTTTTTAAGATATTAGAGAAGCCATGAAATCTGAGGGAATAAAACTGGCCTCACCTGTTAAATTGCATATTAATATATTACAGCAGTCAAGATTCTAACCAAGCATAAACAAAGTCAGTGTTGCGTGAGAAAAAGTTACCCGAGCTGTGCAGTTTCCTTTGACATTGGTTGGTAACCGCATTGCTTCAGTGAGCACTGGGCTTGACTTTCTGATTTGCAGCAAGACAAATAGCACAAAAGTCGGTGGGATGAGCGAAAAACAGAAAAGAAGAAAAAAGTTATTCGCCTGAAACAAATCTCTATTTTGGTTTTCAACTTTCAACTGTTCAAATGTGAGAAAACACATTGTACGGGACCCGTTTCACACACAGCGTACAGACAACACTCAAGCTGAGGGACAAAGCCTGGAACAAGAATCCCCCCCCCCCCCAAAAAAAATAAAAAACCTCAACCTCTGCTCATACGTTCATCTGAGTCGTTCCCCTTCGCTTCCTCCATCTTATCTCCGGGGGTGGAGACAGGCCTCGGCTCCAACTCCTGTAGGGGTGGTGGTCCAGGCTCACAAAGGTCTCTGCACCAGAGCCTCAGGCGAGGGAATAATTAAATACCTCCAGCAGGAGCCACCACTTGTACATATCTGTAATATGCCAAGTAAGTCCAGAGCCCTACGGGCTTCGCGGTACACCCGTCCCCTGTCACTCAAACTCTCCGGTTCCCACTAGCTGCATTTCTCATTGCAACTGTCTGTATGGGAACACTCCAAAAGGTATGTACTGCTGAAGCAGTAATATGTGGTTACTCTGCTAACTTCCTGTGCCGTGTAGCTAACTTCCTGTGCTGTGTAGCTAACTTCCTGTGCCGTGTAGCTAACTTCCTGTGCCGAGTGTTGTTTTGCATCACAGCACCATAAAATGTGGCCACAGCCGTGTCTTGACAGCTGATAGAGTTGGACACAGTGTTTGGTGATTTTGACATAGCACTGTCATAGGAGTATAAAACGCGTCAAAGCAACTTGACCAAAACAATGGAAATAACACTAAAGCATGTAGGGGATAGACAGTGTCAGGGAAAGAGTGCGAGTCTCGTCATTTGCCCCAAACACAATTTAATGACATTCAGACAGCTGTTTGTTGGAGTGGTTGCAACTTCACACTACGTTGAGGTAAACATTGATGTCAACAACAATATACTATATGTCCACATCATCACTAATTCACAGCTACAGAAGACAGTGACTTCCAGCACCAATGGCAGACAAGTCATGATTAAACAAATTGTTGGTATGTTACAATGAATAAATCATGAAAGCTTTGACGAATATCCACTTTGTTAAATCCGATTTTTTGATTTTGCACCAGTGACAGTGTTCCTCTTTATCCCTCATATTCTGCATTCCATTGACCTCTTTACCACAGCTACTGTACATTACATATTGAGTTGATTTCACATAGGGGTTATTTTATGCCTGGTTATGAGCCCTACACAAAAAGTGTTAAAATCCCACAAAACACAAACCCTTGAATTCCACCATGCTTGCAAATAGGATATTATTGAACAGGATGGTCATATCATGTTCATGACTTTCCCTAGAATCATTGTTAATCTACGCTAACATCAAATGCCTTCATGTTAAATGCGTGATTTGTAAAATTGTAAAACATTGTTAAAATTAGAGCATAGAACGATAATCTGATCAAGGGAGACACAGGAGAGCCAGCTTTTGTTTCCATTACCCTGTGGAAGAAGCACAGCGGAAAAACAACATGTTTACAAATGGCAGTCGATTCTCAGTTATATTTTTCCATGTGTCTAAAGAACAAAATGATGTCACAAACCAAACACTGTTGAATTAATGAAATGTATCAAACCCGCTCACTCATAAAATAAATAGTGCTTCAGAAAGAGGGATTGAACACCCGTGGCTTTATAGTATAATAAATCACGTTTTTAAAGACATTGACTCCCTGGATGCAGACATCCGCATTGCTCTGGATATTTGTACTTTCATCGCATGTTGATCGAGGTCTTCTTGGATCAAATCGTCTCCAGCATCCTGATTAGTTAGGAAAATAACTGAAGTAAATATGCATAGACAAGTCTATGAAGTCCATGCAGTCGAGCATTGCCACTAATTTAGCATTGGGAATGCAGACGTTTGGGAGTTGTAAAACATGTCAGTGCAATTATGAAAATACAATCACGTTTCTCACCTGTAACACCACTAAAAAAAAAAAATAGCAGGTCAAATTGTGCAAATATGGAGAGATACAGAGAATAAGGAGACGGGATAGGAAGGAATGGAAATAATTAGAGAGATGGGGCAGAGAGAAGAGAGGGGGACAGAGAGAGTGAGTGAGTGAGTGAGAGGGAGGGAGGGAGGGAGGGAGGGAGGGAGATGAGGGGGGGAGGGTGAGAAGAGATGGGGAAGAGAGAGGGATGGGGTATCGATAAGAGAGGACAGAGTTAGAAAACAGAACAGGGGGGAGTTAGACAGAATAAAGAGCACTCTAGAGGGAGGGAGGGAGAGAAGGGAAATAAAGAGAGAACACATTGGAAGGGTCCGGTGGCAGTGCAGGGATACTCACTACACCTTTCTTCCCCCCACCAGTCACCCATGCTCCTCATTTAAATTACATGCTGTCCATGTCGCCTGTCCATTCAAAGTTAACATGCTCGTGATCTATTATCCACCAGGCGCCCCTGGAGAATTCTCTGATGATCTTGACGGGTCATTGATAAGGTCCAGGTAAGGTCTCACCACTCATACTCCTGATGAGTCATTTCTTCTCACTTCTTTCCCCTTTTGATCTCATCCATTACCAGTCTCATCTCGCTAAGAAGGAAACAACATTTGACTTCATCTTGACTCCAGACTTGAAACACTACTTGTTCTCTCTCTATCTCTCCAGCCAGATGATCGTATGTTACCACAATCCTCAATCTCTGTCCCTCAGTACTATCAGATTTTTTATCTCATCTCTGCCATCTTCTGTTTCTTCAACATTGTGATTCTGCCTGTTTGATCCTACTCTCCTCCCTCTCTACATCCTGTGACTATCCCTGCTATCTAACAAATAGTTGCCTAATCTATTAAACAATTCCTGTAAAAGTACTTCGGTATAACTCGTCCTGGCTATGTTGTTCGGTGCATTTGACAAATAAACCTTGAAACTTGAAATAGATATAACACCAGGTAGGACTATTGCCTATCATTGTTCTGAGAATTATGCGTCGAGTAGATAACTAAATAACATTTTATATTACTCCGCTAATATTATCGAAGATATACTCTGTTTTTACCAGCCATCCAACCAACCAAAACCAGAGAAATTTAAACTAGCACTTCCTCCGTCACTAAACTGGTTATGCGCCTCCACCTTTGCGCGCATGATGATCACACACACAACTGAGGCGTGTAATTCATATTTTGGTTCAAATGACAATGTTTTTATAACATTAAATAATAAACTCAAACATACAATGTGTCATAATTATTTCACGCACCTATTCTTTTTCAATTGAAGTAATCCAAAAGTAATCATAATTTTTTTCAAAAGTATCTGTAATCCGATTACAATATTTTTGTTGGTAAAATTAAGGATTACTTGTAATCCGTTACTCCGTTACTGCCCAACTCTGCCTGTGACTATCCCTGTCCCCTCTCCTCCCTCCCTACATCCTGTGACTATCCCTGTCCCCTATCGCCCCTCACTACATTCTGTGACTATCCCTGTCCCCTCTCCTCCCTCTCTACATCCTGTGACTATCCCTGTCCCCTATCGCCCCTCACTACATTCTGTGACTATCCCTGTCCCCTCTCCTCCCTCTCTACTTCCTGTGACTATCCCTGTCCCTGTCCCCTATCACCCCTCACTACATTCTGTGACTATCCCTGTCCCCTCTCCTCCCTCTCTACATCCTGCGACTCTCCCTGTCCCCTATCATCCCTCTCTACATCCTGTGACTATCCCTGTC
>JACXGI010003139.1:0-48034 GCA_016801175.1 Esox masquinongy | reverse complement strand
TGTCCCCTATCATCCCTCTCTACATCCTGTGACTATCCCTGTCCCCTATTATCCCTCTCTACATCCTCTGACTATCCCTGTCCCTTATCATCCCTCTCTACATCCTGTGACTATCCCTGTCCCTATCCTCCATTCTGGCCGGTTTGGCCCTCCCATTCTGCTCTGTTGCTAAGTGATTCACTGCGAGCTCACAGAACATGGTTGTGAGCAGATGAGCAAAAATAGAGGAAAACAAAACTTTAAAAGGAACTATAATACTTCTACTCCTTTCTTGTCACTTTGTCTTCCTTTTTATCTGCTACTAAAATGACTTTCTATCACTCCAAAATATACACTACTCCCCTTCAATCGTTCGCTAAGCAGAAGACTTGTCAACCACTTTGAACAGAAAGATAATGACATCCATTCGTTATTCACTTCACTGGTCCCTTACATGTCATCATTTTCTCTGCATCCATTGCATTTCCCTTGCTGTATCCAGATGAATTCCTCCAACTTGTGATGTCTGGGCGTCAGACAACCAACCCCCTCGACACCGAACACTGGCTGGCATCCTCTCAGACTTCAACAAGGACAGAGAACCTCCCCTCCTCAACGAATCAACACTTCATGCCTCTGACATCGAAAACTTTCCAAAACTCGAGTGTCTCTGAACAACTTGGCTGTGTTCTCTCTCAGAACAAACTTCCTGACACGGTCAGGCTTCGATGGGTCATTCGACCATGACCCATTTTTTCTGTCACACAGGCTCTTTTGACTGCCCAAGCTGCCTCTCTCCGCTTATCTTATCCTTGTAGTTCTATCTACTGCCTTAGAGACTCTAAAACATCCTTCTCCACCCTCTCAAGCCTGGACGTCTCAGTCTCCGGACAATCATGGATTTCATTCTACCCGATAAGCTGCTCCAACGACTTTGCCAACCACACTCAATTATTTTTCTCCTTCAAACCTTCGGCTACCCCTAGTGGAGACACCAATTTCTACATGCTATCTCAGATTGAATGTGGGCCCAGCATCTCAAGCTCAACATTGAGAAGACAGAGTCGCTCTTCCTCCGGCAGAAGGCCTGTCCACTCCGAAACCTATTTAATACAGTTTGACCACTCGGCAGTATCGCTCTTTGGAGAGCAGAAACAACACTGGCGTGATCCCAGAAAACACCCCGTTGTTCTACGGAAAGACCAGCGCGGTCACTCGCCCTTACAGGTTCATGCTCCACAACGTTCTTACAGTATGTCATTACCTCACACAGGAAGCAATGCATGTACTGTACTAGTCCAAGCACTCATCATCTAATGTCTGGAGTACCGCACTTCACGGTCAGTGGGGCTCCACACTTGTGCCGTCAAACCCCTGCAACTTATCCAGAGTGCAACAGCCTGACATTTTTTAAACTTTCCCAAGTTTCACCCCGCTCCTCCGATCACTACAAGTTTAAATTTGAATCAACTACAAGACCATGGTGCCTGTCAACGACTCAGCAAGATGGATCGCCCCTACTTACCTTCAGGCAATGCTCAAACCTCAATCTGCTTTAATCATTGGTGTTCACAATTGGTCTGAAATTGGTAGCAGGTAGCTATCTAGTCACATACGTTATGCTAGCAAGAGTAGCCACTTGGGACATCTGCTCAACAAACACATGCGACTGTACTCCATTAGTCTTCTTAATAGGTTAATGCTAAACAAGAACTTTCTCTTTTTCAGCACAAAGTGGACAAAAGGCTGAGGAGTATATTTCACACATGTCCTTGTTTTACATTACCTTCCCATCGACAGTAAGCGTTAATTTTAACAATGCTATTCCTGGAATCTTAAACCTGAATACTGATTTGCTAGAAGCTACTGCTGCAAAAACTGTTGGTAACTGACAATGGAACAAATGGCCATATCATGCTTGCGCTACAGTGTTTCTTGAAAATTTGCAGCAGTTTTTCAAACCTTACGCAATGTTGGAAACACACTCGTTTTCCTATACGACCCTTCCTGTATCTGTTAATGCTTGTATATTTGTTTGGTTGTGAGTTATTGCAATATTCTCAAATCCAACCTTTCCCAATCCTCTTGCTTTCAGGCCTTCCTCCACGGCTCAGGCCGATCAATCTCTGGTTTCTCCTCTCTTTCTCCTCTCTTTCACCTCTCTGTCTCTCCCCTCCCCCTGTTTCATATGTTCCCACCATCAGTTGGTGAGTAAGTCCACACTGAACCACTGGGATCAGAGGACTGGAGCTGTGTACAGTAAAGCGTTGTGCTTTTAAGTACAGTATACAAAAAAAAATAGAACAGGAATGCAGGCAACAAATGGGTTATTGATTTATCTGTGGCTACTGAATGCCCATAGAGTCTCATGACAGTGCATTGTGAAGGTCGTCTTCGGGTTATGAGTCAGAGAGATGGCTTGATAGCTATTGATTAATAGTTAATGACAGGCAGTGGTACATTAACTGTCGGAAAACAATGAGAGTGCATGTACAGCGCTTGTAATTTATCGAATGAATAATTAAACCAAATGGCTCGGATGGAATGTTAGTGGATATACTCAGTCACTGAAGAGAGGATGGAAGATGAAGGAAAATGAAAGGATTGGGATTATTTTCATCCACTCAACATCCCATTGAAAGAGAATGCTATTGCAAGCTGGATAGAAGCCTGGCTTAAGTCCAGAAGAAAAGTCCCCAAGTCTAATAACTCCATTTGGTCCGAAAATGCTGAATAGGAGAGAGATTCATATGTAAGGACTTAGGTCCACCACAGCCACATCTCCTATTTACTTGTTCCCTTGCTTTCCAATTTTATGATTTCCAAAACTGTCAGCAGTTTCCTTTATGCGCGTCTAACGTGAATGAAGACATTAAGGACCTTTCTAAGCTGGACTTCCATTCCAAAGGAACTGTCACTGTTTAAATGGCTTGTTAGGCACCAGAGGTATTTCTCACAGGATAACTACTCTCTCCCACCAGCCTGGGATTGGCTGAGCGCAGCGGTGAGATTTATAACAGCCCACACTTGTCCATGATGCTTGTATTAAAGTCACAGATAATGCCCATAAAACCGAAAGGGTACTCTGTAACCAAGGAAACAGCAAGGGACATACATTTGTGGAGGAATAGTTCTAGATAATTCTTGCCCAAAACAAGATATAAAAAAGAAACATGTTTAAATTGAAGGTTGTGTTATTTTAACCACTGTACCTCTATCTACCACGCACCTCTATCCTTGCGTTTAAGTGAACTGTAATGTATGGCAGTATATGGCAT
This sequence comes from Esox masquinongy, assembly GCA_016801175.1. Classification (NCBI taxonomy): domain Eukaryota; kingdom Metazoa; phylum Chordata; class Actinopteri; order Esociformes; family Esocidae; genus Esox; species Esox masquinongy. The sequence goes on along the minus strand of JACXGI010003139.1, from coordinate 44,777 downwards.
TGGGACATGGTGTGGGAGTTTGGAGAACTTTTTAACTACCAGCCTTTCAACAGATGTTGTTTACTTCAAGGGCCCTACTCTCTTTAGGTGCATCTTTTGTCTAGTGGTCATAATGGTTATTAGAGGAAAGGTCAAAAGCTTGCATCGCTTCAAATGTATTCATAATGGAAAAACAATTGCTCTTTAGAAGCATGTGATTGGTTCTGAATGGATCCTGTCCACTGCCGCCAGATCATGGTCAGTGGTAAAGGCCAGACTCATCCTCCATAATACAACATGATGAATGAGAACATTTAAAATGTCCCCTTTGGAAATGAGGCTCCATCACAGCAGGGATGTTGGCGTAACACGAACACATGACCGTTGTTCTGTCGAGCGTTATCCCTGTTGACTCACGAGACAGACTTTGTAGACATCACCTGAGTAATTCCTCCATGCACTCTATTCTTTATTCAAGATTTCACAGGCAGATCCAATGCCTGCTCGCTGGCCAGCGAAACAAACACAAGCCAAGCGCCAAGGATAAGAAAACGGACAAAAAAGATGGAGGGAACGAGAAAGAACTCACTTGGGAGAGTGAGAGAGCTTTTAAAGAAAGGAATGAAGATCGGCAGCGTTTCTTTGAAGGGTGAGTGAAGGACGGTAAGGCAAGCTGAGCGCCGGCGGTGAAGCCGATCCTCAAATAAACGCCTGGCCGCTGAGGGGATTGAGCCTTGGGATGTGTGAGCGGGCCAGGATTGAACCCTGCAGCCTTCACTGAAAGCACAGCCGAAGTACCTTTCTCCAGTGCTTCGTGGCTTCGGGTAGGGCCTGCGTAAGTGCTCGCAGAATCACCTTTCATTTGTTATAGAGTTCTATTAAGAAACTTGACGACACTTGCTGTGGCATGAAGGTTTCGCATCGTGTCTGGTCGGCTTCTGCCCAAAGAGCCAGTCTCACACCACACGGCAAAAACTGGTTGACTAAACGTTGTTTCAGGCATGAATAAAGAAGAAAAGAAGGAATGTGACGATACTGAATCAAAGTGCGTGCCCCATTGGAGTGCAGCTGATTATCTTCTTTGACCAAATTTTTTTCCAAATCAAATTAAATGTGTCATTTCGCATAGTCCACAAAATCTCAATGACTAGGTGCGCTACTAATTATTAACAGTGACATTTACAGTTCCTCTAGAATCAAGATTGTCTTCCCCAGGAACCTAGTGCCTGTACAGGTGGGGTATTTGGATGCCACAGTCGACATGAGACAACACATTTAGAAATACATGTATTCACAAAGACATAACGCTGGGAACACAGGAAAAGGGCTTCTCCCATTCCCATAACCCAAGCTGGCATAAAATGTAAGCCAAGGACTTGTATTAGCAGCCATGGGAACAGAAGAACCCAATGCCTATGATATTCAGAGCCGACACGGTACTACGCCTCTGGACGGTGCTTTATGGAGATCTTTATTTGTAATGTGAATAGAGTAATTCTGCTGCTATCAAGTATGAAGATAATTATTATAATAGAGTGACTTTCTTACATGAAAATGCCGGCCTATACCGTGCTATGAACTCTGCTCTTCTGTTTCTGTCCCCACGCAGCTCATACCGATATAAAAAAAAACAACATGCCACTTTTTATTTCTTCCTTTGGCGCTGTTCAGGCCAAGACTGAAATAAGGTTCTTACCCCATTTTTCAACTCTATTACATTTTATGCATTGAGCATGGCCACTGTCCAATAAAATACAGGCTACTTTATGTGGCCCTGCCCAGGTTACTTTAATGTAAATAGCATTGCATGAGCTTGGGGACATTTCATTACCTATCTATATACAACCCCATTTCCAAAACAGTTGAGAAGCTGCATAAAATGTAAATAAAAACAGAATGCAATGATGTGCAAATCATTTAAACTAACTTATATTATTTAAGTTATATTCAATAGATAATAATACAAAGACAACATATCAAGTGTTAAAATTAAGATATTTTATTCTTTCTTGAAAAATATATTCCCACTCTGAATTTGATGCCAGTAAAATTTTTCAAAAAAGTTGGGACAGAGGCAACAACACACTGGAAACAAAATGCTAAAAAACTAAACCTAGTGGAATATCACACAATTAATTAGGTCAATTGGCAAAATGTGAGTAAAATGATTTGGTATTAAAAGATCATTCCAGAGAGGATGGGTGTGTCAGAATTTAGGATGGGTATAGGTTCACCACTCTGTGAAAGACTGCACAGGCAAATGGTGCAACAATTTAAGAATAACATTTTTAAACGTAAAATTGGAAAGAGTTTGGGGATCTCATAATTTACGGTACATCATATCATTAAAAGATTCTGAGAATCTGAAGAAATATCTGTATGCAAGGGACAAGGCCGAAAACCAATACTGGATGGCCGTGATCTTTGGGCCCTCAGGCGGCACTGCATTAAAAACAGACACAAATCAGACAACACCATTGTCTGTAAACACAGTACGTCGCTGCATCCACAAATATAAGTTAAATATCTACAATGCAAAGAAGAAACCATGCATAAACAAGATCCAGAAATGGTGCCGCCTTCTCTGGACCCGAGCTAATTTTTGATGGACTGAGGCAAAGTGGAAAACTGTCCTGTGGTCTGGAGGAGAGGAGAGGGACCAACCAGCTTCTTATCAGTGCACAGTTAAAAAGCCAGCATCCATGATGGTATGAAATGCTTTAGTGCACATGACATGGGTGAATTGCACATCTATGAAGGCACCATTAATGCTGAACTATATATACAGGTTTTGGAGTAACAAGCTTATTATCCTTGCTTATTTCAGCAAGATAATGCCAAACCACATTCTGCACGTATCATAACAGCATGGCTCTGTAGTAAGAGTCCGGGTGCTCAAAAGGCCTGTCTGCAGTCCAGACCTGTTACCTGTTGAAGACATTTGGCACATTATAAAACAAAAAAATTGAAAAGGAGACCCCGAACTGTTGAGCAGCTGAAATCATATATCAAGCAAGAATGGGAATGCATTTCACTTTCAAAACTAATGAAATTGGTCTCCTCAGTTCGCAAATTCTTACAGAGTACTGAAAAAACAGGATGTGATGCAACACAGTGGTAAACATGCCCCTGTCCCAACTTTTTTGAAACATGTTGCTGGCATCAAATTATAAATGGGCATATATTTTTCCATAACCAATAACATTTCTCAGTTTCAGCATTTGACATGTTGTCTCTATACTATTTTCAAATAAATACGGGGATGAATGATTTGCACATCACTGCATTCTGTTTTTATTTGCATTTTACACCGCATACTTTTTTTGCAACACTGCGTAAAATGGAAATGGGGCCGTAGTAAAACCTGTTCACACACCACAACAGTCTTTAAATATTTAAATGAGAGTCTCCATGTGACGTGTGAATGGTCGCAACAAGTCATCAGTTCACAGACATGGGCATCTGGCCCTGCCCGTACACTCTGCTGATGGCACTGCCTTGTGGGCAGGTTAAACCCGATCACAAATCAGATTAAGTCCCCCGTTGACCTCTCTTCAATTTTTCTTCTCCTTGTACCACTGAAGGAGATACAGTAGAGAGCCATGTTAAAGAGAACGTTGAATGAGCAGGCCAAACCCTGGGGGACTAATAACACCATGGATCCCAGAGTGCTTTGCTCTGTGTGATGAAGCCAAACAGAGGCCCTTGACAGGAGGGGAAAATGATGTGTTGTTCTCCGGCGGGAGAACTCCTCCTAGACCCTGAGAAGATTGCTGCTGAGATATGAATTGTACATAAACCACAGGTTTTCCGGACCCCCTGGGTCTTTGACGAAAAAGAGGAAACTTAAGCCAATCTAACCGAGAAGAGTGAGATGGAAGAGCCAATGAGGTGGAGAGAAAGACAGATACATGTATTCTACATGTATGGTTCTACCATGTACATACAAGTGACTGAAAATAGATGTACTTGAAGCCACTTTGGGAAATACATTGATGAGGCTCGGAGAATTTGAGGTAAAACATTTTTATTGTGTTGTCCTAACTGCTGTGTAACTAACACATTAACAACGGTAGCAATGACATGTAAGTTAATGTTATTAAGTCTTGTACACAATACTTTCATCTTATTACTTGTTTACTCTACTTGGTAGTTGCAAAATCAGCCATTACTCAGTTACACATTTCTTCGCTAAATCCTATTCCACATGTTACTGCTGATGTCATTAGACACACCTTGTTTCACCATGTAACTAACGTTGTCTAATAACGTGTTTGAAGTGGACCATGATATTAACTCACGTGAACGTTTAACTAAAAAGTGTCACTACTATTGAATCCACGCATAATTCAAGGTGTGATAAATAGGCTAGTAACAGTAACTGTAATATGACACACCCTGCATATCATATTCAGCGTTTATTCCTATGACCTGGCTCAAACGCTACATGGAATTAAGTGCAATGTAATGTCCTATGTAGTCACATTATTCAAGCTCTGCACAGAATTCAGTTAGATTATGACGCAGTGATTCTTATTACCACTATCAAACCTGGCATTTGATAGTAGCAACAACTTGTAGTTTCATGTGTTTCGGTGCAACTTTCAAACTTGTTGTTACAAAGCATGTTGTACTTCTGCAATAAATCTGGTGTTAATGGAGTTATTACCATGTTAGTTAAATATAATTAGGGGGAACTTAATATAAAGTGCTACCAAATTGGGTGAATCAGGAACGTTTTCATCGGTGTGCAACCACTGTAGTTGGCAAAAACTCAGAAAATAAATAAATAAACGGAAACCGCAATCTGGTTGCAAACACAAAGAAAACTGGGCTTCTTCGTGAAAGCAAATGTGCATCTTTTTATCATGACAGGGTTTTTTCTCATCTTATATTACTGTATTATATATTTGGGAATGAAAAAGCAAAGGTCAAGTCAACAGAAACCTGAGGCGTTCTCTCATCTAGTTCTCTAAGTGCTCCAACACTCGTAAATTAGGAGACATTTTCAGACCCTTGGCAGTGCATTAGACGAAGGCTGGAAGCAAAAGTCCCATTGATTCGACCTGCGTGGGCCTAACAAGTATCAACCATTAGTTTGTTTCTATGACGCTGCCGCCTTTAGATTTGTTTGTGTTCTAAATGAAGTCCCGAGACGATTGCACATAGGCAACGAGATACAGGATCACAGATATATTTGCAAGATCTTTTGGCATTTCATCAGTTGTTTAAGTTGGTTGTTTCCACATTAGTCCTGTAAACTGTATCACTGTCAATATTGTGGAGCACTTACCTGTGGGCATGCAAACATAGACATTGTAGATTATCTTCATAAAAGAAAAAGTCCCATTTCAGAGCCCCTGTTTAAGGTCAAATTGACCAGCTTCATGGGTTATTTCTTTTGATTCACTTTAACAATTCAAGTTAACTCTGTCATCAAATTTGGGCCAGTAAAGATACATAAAATGCATTATTCTGTAGTGGGCAGGCTCTATACACTTGTCTACACAGAGAATAAATATCTACAGGTTCATTCTTGTTGGTTTTGAGTTCATATTCTGACTTCTCCCACTCTGTCCGACGGATTTAGAGCATTTGACTTTTGTTCGGACATCAGGCATACTCAGCATATACTTCTCATTCCGCGACACACTGACAACATTGTGTTTACGTCTTAGTTTTGGCACTTTCTTACTCTGTTTTGATCAGAGGGTGTTTAGTTGGACATACTCAATAGGACTATTCTCCCAGCACGAGTGTATACAACGAAACGCTCGGCTACAAAAAGAATCACTGGTTGATGTGCGACAGTTTTGTATAATGCAGGAGGAAGGGTGATTAGAGAGGCATAAGGCGTGTGTCTGGGCCAAGGATGCTGAAGCAGACACGTAGTGAGAGATGGAGATGGCAACAGAAGGTGGTTAGGTGGGGCCAGCAGGCAAACGATGTGAACCTCAGGCAGTTGGGCACATGTCCTGTTTTGTTCTAATTATCGGCTTCTTCTGGTAGAAGAACAGTTAGAGGCCAGAGTCTAGCTGACTAAAGCGCATGTCGCCGGCCAATCAAAGATCAGAAATGCCTGGGGGACACATACAGCACTTTTTCCGGAATGGAATATATTGTTAAAAAAAGAAAAAGTGGTACAGGAGATATTACATTCAACAGGAGATATTACATTCATTTTTCTATCATAAATAAGTGAATGGTAACAATGCCTAATACTTTGTTACCACACTTACTATGTAACTAAAATTGTAATAGCTGTAGTAACAACAAAGTAGTAAAAGGCAAGCCCGGATCCACGAGGGGGCAAAAGGGGGCATTGCACCCCCAAATAGAATCGGTGTCTTCCCCAGTTTTGTTTCCCCATAAACACTGCAAATGGTATATGAATTTGATATGCCCCCTCATTGCTAAAAAACGCCCCCTCAGTCATTTCATCTAGGAGCTGGGCCTGGTTAAAGGTATTACTAAATAACTACATTGTAAAATGGTTGTTGCAGAAACAGTTACTACTAGATAGAAACTACTGATATTAATACACATTATCTTATTCCGATATGTATCTAATAATTTGTATGCAGTTGTATGTAGTTGTATAATTGTATGAACAACACGTACATAAGACACAAACATTGAATTGCATCACAACAATGAATTTTTATGTTGAAAAAAGTATAAACTGAGAAAAAAAGGGGAGTTACAAGTATGTTTTCTGGTTTCATGCATCTACATCTGTGACAAAATCTGTGACAAATACATGCTCAGCCAAGTAAACTTTTTCAGCTTCGATAGCTCACTAGCAAAGAAGAGACATTCTTCCATATTTAACTCAGATATCATAGTAATTGCTTTGCATAGATAGGACTCGGAAATGATGAATAGGACTGCTGGCATGGTGAAGGGCTTTGCTTTATGTACCTACTGGTTTCACACAACCACAAACCAGTGCTGTGCAGAAGATAGGCTAATGTTGTTTTGAAATTGATCCAGCGAATGTAATCCGTTAACGGCTTCGTTCACAAGTTCATAACAGACATGTTTTTTGGAATCACAATGAATCTTGGTGGTTAGCCTTACTTTAATTTCTGACGTTATTGGCTAGCTTGTGCTGTGATTAATGAAAAGGCTTTGACAAAAGTATTCCTAGACTGACCAATCACATTTTTAATCTACTTTTGTGTGTGATGTATGGCAGCTCCCTCCCCACTTCAAAGACTTCCTTGCTCAGTTCTAAACCAGCTTATGACTGTGCCTCTGTTGTGTATGTGGTTGTGAGACAAGCTTTATTTGCAAACAATTAACATACAGAATAATCTGTAACACCACACATACAGAGAGTGTTCTAGTGCGCCGCGTGAAACAGAAGGCTGACAAACTATCGTCAAAAGTCTGATGAGGCGTGCGTATGTTTCCAGAAGACACATTACCCCTGCTCTTTGAAAGAGAATGTGACATTTTACTGGTGATAAAGCAGAATAATGGCTTTTATTTTAAATAAATAGTTGGTTGACAAAGTCTTAATGGAGCCAGTGGCATCTAGTGGCTGGTGTGTGGGGAGGGGAGCAGTGTCATAACGACATTTTCATTAGCAGCATTAGTTGGTTTAACCCAGAAGACAGAGAACAGTGCAATGCCCGGTTGCTAGTGACCAGTGCTTTTGAATGCATTTTAAAGGAAAAACTTTAGCGATCCTGTTTCAATAATCAAGTGTAATACATAATGGAGATTTTAGGCTTTATTTTTGCTATTATGTTGTTTTAGGTGCATTTTACAAGGACCCTCTCTCCTGCCGCTGTCATTGTTACTTTTACTATAGTCTGTCAGATTGTTTTATTTGTCGCTTTATCTAGTAAATCGGGTAATACCTGCCGGTCGTCAAGCTAAATATTTGGGGTTGCCCTGGCAGAAACAGGTTAACTTTTTTCTTGAAATGTTTTGTATGTTTTTGGCGCTGCCAGTGCTAGCAAAGAAAATACCAGTCCTAGGAGTGCATGTGTGTTATTTAACATGTTTACAATAATAGCTATGCGTGTTATCCTTCGTAGCGTGGGTGCCGGTTATTACTTTGTTCTCCACCCAACTGCATCTTTCCAAGTGTGTTCCCTCCTAAGTGGGTACTCTTCTAAACGCTTTTCCTCACCACCGTGTCGGTTCATCTCGCTCTTGTGCCAAGTCAATGCGCGCCATCTACTGAGCCGGGGTGCAATGCTGAGCGGTTATTGCCATTAGTAACCAGTGACAAACAAACCAATAGAAATATCAACGGGGATCATGTCCTTTATTTCAAATCTGTTGGCGGTTAACATCAATTGCACAACACTAAAAAAAAAAAACACAAGCCTGTTTTAGCAGAACAGTACTGTCTGATAGGGCACATTTAATTATTCATTCATTATATTCCAATGGTGCATCTTTGGGAACAAAAAGGGACCCACTGCAGACAAACTACATCAGATGTTTGTCTAAAGCATTTCCTGACCAATTTATGAAGCAGTTGGCATCCATCAGCTTTCTAACAATGCAACTTGGCACCAGAAAGCCATTTGCAACTATTTCAGACCGGGGAAAACAAGGCAGCCCTTGATTTGAGTTTCATTTTTTTTTTTCAAAACGGAGCATCTGGAGATGTTCTGAAAAGATGCAAGACAAATTGACTGTGAGGGCTCCAGAATCTGAATAACCTTTTTCCGGGTAAAAAAAAAAATAACGTACCGGTGACTTTTTCGTTGCCTGGTTCTCTCTTCCTCCTTTTCTGTTCTGTAATTATTGTGGCACATTGTGATGTGTGAAACCTACTCCACAGACATAGGTGACTAAGTTTACCCCACTCATCAGCTGGCTTTTGAGTGGCGAAACAGTGAATATGTTCGAGGAATGGTGGTCACTTGGAAAGCACCGCTTGCAGCGAGCCCCATGTGGGGGTAATTAGACGGTGGAGGAAAAGGTGCTCGCTAAGCTTTACACAGATCTAATTGCACGGATGCAACAATACATTGTAATCAGTGCTCGTCCATTAAATCCATAACATTAAATCCACAAATAACTGCAGTGGAATAGAATAACAGAATGGCGTGTGTCACATGGCCTGTTCAAACATTGGGCACAAATGACATCACACTGTACCGCTCAAAGGCGAAACTGCCTATCAGATTTAAAAAACTGAACAACGTATGACAGGGCGGGAGACAGAGTACTGACCATGGGATTACCCCCCTGAATGGGAGAGCCACATGCCATTGGGCTACCAAAAAGTTTAATGGTCCACAGTTATGGGACTGACGTAATTTTGCATAGTAGTGAACTGCCAGTGACTTTGCCTCTTTGACTCATTAAATTGTCTCTGGCTGTTTCCCTTTTCCCCAAGCGCACGGGTGCTCGACAGCCCCGCTAATATGACCTGAAGTGATATAAACGAGAAGAAAATCGTCACAATTATGCGCACGCGTCTTCTCGTCTGGCCCCGCCAAATTTCCTCAGAAGACATTTTATGAGGCGATGCCTTCCCAGCGGGATCGGTTCGTAACTCTAGAAAACGTCCTCCCCGTGACGCGTCGTCTCCGTCGCTCAGGAGGACAATTCGCGGCAGGTGAGTGGCGTGAAAGGAGAGCAAAGTTGTCGGGGTGAGTTTCTGGAAGACGAGGGGCCTGGCCAGGGGTCCCAAAGGGGATCCGTCAGGAAGCCTGTGAAAAAACAACTCAGGGCTCTACAAATATTTCCCACTTTAAATAAAAGTAGTGAAGCCAAAAACTTACAAAGTGAGAGGGGCCTTGGCGCCGCCCCTGACAACGCCTTGCGGTCTTCTGAGGGCGCTCACGTAGCATGTTGAAAATGAGTGGGGAAAAAATTCAGCTCTGGCTCCACTGAAACTACTTTACATTTCTTCCCCTGCTGTGATAACAAAAAAGGTTTTCCTCTCCAATTGAGAATGGTCTGATTGCCTGGCACCCCCCCCCCCACACTTTCCTCATCTCGTTTATCAGTTAAAACCAATCAAAGGGCCTGATTAAGAGTTATAATTAAAAAGTGAAAAAAAATAACACACCTGCTTAGAGCTGGAATTGCTGACTCCCTGACTGAACTGCAGGACGAGGGGAGGAGGATGTCATCTGGGTTCATCACTCGCTCCTTATTCTCTGAACTCAAAGTGAATCGACATATCTCACTAGCATGACCGTCCCACTATGTCCCTTCTCACACACACACAGTTTATAATGGTGTCGAGGTATTTTTGGCCAGGTCCATCTTGATAAAGAGATTGTTTATCTCGGTGTGGCTAACTTGGTTCCTTAAAGGTTAAATACAAAACAAGAAACCAGGCAAGCCTAGTTCAGCTGGCCCGCAATAAAAAGTGAGGATTGTAATTGCCCTCCCGGGACTCAAACCGAGGTCTCCTGCATAAGATGCTGTGTCTTTAACCACTACACCACAGAGCTATACAGCTCATAGGAGTTGGTATAGTCTTTCAACATTAGATCATTATGCCACGCGTTAACAACATGCCAAGATTGAATATGTCGCTAGATACCATTAAGCGTTACGTTAAACTGACTAACGTTTATATTAAGTTTACCTCCACCACAAATAGCATCTATGAACTGAATGGCTTTTGCCACTGGCCGTTTTAATGGCTTATTAGCTATTCATGAATGACATTGATACAATAACTATCAATATAGGTAACGATAACTGACTTTTTCGTCAAGAGAAAAGACGAGAGACTCTCTAACCACTACGCTATTTAACAAGGGGTAGTCAGTCAATCAGGCACTCACACACTCAGTCAGTAAGTCAGTCAGTAAGAGACATTCGCTCTTCTAGGCCAGCTCTGATTACGCGGTCCGGCAAAAATGTATGTACATATGTACCGGTATATATATATATATATATACAAAATGAAATTTTTGAGGGGGAAAAATAAAAAGAAACAACTCACAATAACCTGGTTGCATAAGTGTGCACACCCTTAAACTAATACTTTGTTGAAGCACCTTTTGATTTTATTACAGCACTCAGTCTTTTTGGGTAGGAGTCTATTAGCATGGCACATCTTGACGTGGCAATATTGGCCCACTCTTCTTTGCAAAAGCGCTCCAAATCTGTCAGATTGCACAGCCCTCTTCAGATCACCCCACAGATGTTTAAATCTATTAGCATGGCACATCTATATATATATATATATATATACATACATACCATTTAATTATATATATATATATATATACAGTGGATATATAAAGTCTACACACCCCTGTTAAAATTGCCAGGTTTTTGTGATGTAAAAGAATGAGACAAAGATAAACTACGTCAGAACTTTTTCCACTTTTAATATGACCTATAATGTGAACAATTCAATTGAAGAAGAAACTGAAATCTTTGAGGGGGAAAATGAAAAATAAAAACCTTACAATAACCTGGTTGCATAAGTGGCTGTGATGTGGCTGTGTTCAGAATTAACCAATCACATTCAAACTCATGTTAAATAGAAGTCATTACACACCTGCCATCATTTAAAGTGACTCTGATTAATCACAAATAAAGTTCAGCTGTTCTAGTAGGATTTTCCTGACATTTCCTTAGTTGCATCTCAGAGCAAAAGCCATGGTCCGCAGAGAGCTTCCAAAGCATCAGATGGATCTCATTGTTGAAAGATATCAGTCAGGAGAAGGGTACAAAAGAATTTCCAAAGCATTAGATATACCATAGAACACAGTGAAGACAGTCATCATCAAGTGGAGAAAATATGGCACAACAGAGACATTACCAAGAACTGGACTTCCCTCCAAAATTGATGAAAAGACGAGAAGAAAACTGGTCAGGGAGGCTTCCAAGAGGCCTACAGCAACATTAAAAGAACTGCAGGAATTTCTGGCAAATACTGGCTGTGTGCTACATGTGACAACAATCTCCCGTATTCTTCATATGAATGGGCAATGGGGTAGGGTGGCAAGACGGAAGCCTTTTCTTACAAAGAAAAACATCCAAGCCCAGCTGAAGTTTGCAAAAACAAGCATCAAGTGCTGAGGCCTCGGCTCTACTTCCAGTAAGTGGCTGATGGATGGAGACAAACACGCTATTTATGAAGTAAGGCCGGGGCCTTGAGAGGTTGTTTTTCCGCACCCCGGGGCAGCCCGCACACTGTTTGCTGGGGGAGGGCTGGAGACAGGCCTCTGCGGGCCCCTGGATGCTTGTATTACCCGAGACGCCAGTCGTCAGACGAAAATGGCGAAAACCACGGGTGACAACAATCTCCCGTATTCTTCATATGAATGGGCTATTGGGTAGGGTGGCAAGACGGAAGCCTTTTCTTACAAAGAAAAACAACCAAGCCCGGCTGAAGTTTGCAAAAACAAACATCAAGTCTCCCAAAAGCATGTGGGAAAATGTGTTATGGTCTGATGAAACCAAGGCTGAACTTTTTGGCCATAATTCCTAAAGGTATGTTTGGCGCAAAAACAACACTGCACATCACCCAAAGAACACCATACCCACAGTGAAGCATGGGGGTGGCAGCATCATGCTTTGGGGCTGTTTTTCTTCAGCTGGAACCGGGACTTTAGTCAGGGTGGAGGGAATTATGAACAGTTCGAAATACCAGGCAATTTTGGCACAAAACCTTCAGGCGTCTGTTAGAAAGCTGAAGATGAAGAGGAAGTTCACCTTTCAGCACGACAACGACCCAAAGCACACATCCAAATCCACAAAAGCATGGCTCCACCAGAAGAAGATTAACGTTTTGGAATGGCCCAGCCAGAGCCCAGACCTGAATCCAATTAAACATCTGTGGGGTGATCTGAAGAGGGCTGTGCAATCTGACAGATTTGGAGCGCTTTTGCAAAGAAGAGTGGGCCAATATTGCCACGTCAAGATGTGCCATGCTAATAGACTCCTACCCAAAGAGTGCTGTAATAAAATCAAAAGGTGCTTCAACAAAGTATTAGTTTAAGGGTGTGCACACTTATGCAACCAGGTTATTGTGCGTTGTTTCTTTTTATTTTTCCCCCTCAAAAATTTCATTTTGTTTTTCAATTGAATTGTTCACGTTATAGGTCACATTAAAGGTGGAAAAAGTTCTGACATGATTTATCTTTGTCTCATTCTTTTACATCACAAGAACCTGGCATTTTAACAGGGGTGTATAGATTTTTTATATGCACTGTGTGTATATATATATATATATGTGTGTGTGTATAAATAATTAAACGGTCTGGACAAATGGCGTCAACGAAAACAAACCATGTTCAAAGAATATCCCTGAACTCCCTTTATTTATTTATCCAAAGCCAGTTTGATCTGTGTTTATATATATATATATATATATATATATATATATATATATGAAGTAAGTTCCAGATCACATGACAACGTAGCCCACTATGCTCACAGTCAATTTCACATTTTTTGTGGCACTCAAATCCGTGGTCTTTTAGCAGAAGCTCTTATTCGGCTATGTAAGGCAGCGACGTACATTTCCATGCCTTCTGTCATAATGGTCCCACCTGGGAATCAAACCCGGCAGCCGTAAGCGCCGTGCACTGCCCTTTCCCCAATGCCACACACCTCCTTCACTGTATGTAAATGTTCCCCGGGACACAACGTGGCACGCCCGGCGGCTGGGCAGGCTGCCCAGTGAAATGGGCTGAACCTTCTGGTACTTAACCATGATGGATAGGCAGAGCTGGGGCTAGGGCAATGCTACTGCAGTGGACTGGACTGGACTGCCCCCCCATCCGCTTCCTTTCAGAGCATGCTGATACATCATGATACCTTAGACACCGGGCTGACACCGCGACCCCCCCTCACGCTGCTGAGGCCTCGGCTCTACTTCCAGTAAGCGGCTGATGGATGGAGACAAACACGTTATTTATGAAGTAAGGCCGGGGCCTTGAGAGGTTGTTTTTCTGCACCCCGGCTCGGCCCGCACACTGTTTGCTGGGGGAGGGCTGGAGACAGGCCTATGCGGGCCCTGGATGCTTGTATTACCATTTTCGTCTGCCGGTCGTCAGACGAAAATGGCGAAAACCACGGGTTTCTGACGTTCGAAACAGGAAGTGATCTTGCTGCTGGATTCCGTGAAACATGTTCTAAATAAAGAAGAATGCTTTAAATACTTCGCCGGTTTCAATGAAGCTACTGGTTAACTGAAGTTGACTGAGGTGCTTATATAAAAGAAAAACATGGTCTAGTCCTTTGACTGTCAAAGCATTATTGCTCATTAAAACTAGATATGTCACAGTGGTAAACTTCAGAAGCTTTGATTATGTTTGTTTTAAGAGCAGCTTCTGTTTAAAAAGTTGTTTGCTCATCTGCGACCTCCATCCCAAAGGGACTTGTTAAATATTCTGAGTGTAGAATCCTTGTACCGCTCTGTAAACTAATGCTTTCAGTTAAGTACAATCAGTTTTTTCTAATGCATTGTTTTTTTTGTAAGGCTGCTAATTCAAGTGTAATTGTGACTGTTTCCACAAAGCTAAATTTACGTGTCAAACAAATAATATTTATTTATTTGTTTATTTTGTGTGTGTGTGTGGGGGGGGGCGGGGGGGGGTTGAAAAGTTTTCCTCATTGAGACTCATTCTGATTGGCTTAAATTCAACTATTCTTCAAGGACAATATGCATGCTGGGTAGTAATTTCATCTGTCATTCTTCCCTTTCAAATTTCATATTTGTATTACTTTAAACATTGTGCAGATAGTATATCATCTTGGGTAACAAATTAAACATCAGTAATGTGTTTCTGCCCCAGACAGTGATTTGTTTGTGTTTTTCTCAATAGTCTACAGGGACACTCAGAACCTCTTTCAGTTCATGTGGGATAATAGACCAGAGATATTAAAAAGTTGCAATTCAGTCTGGTTTACAGTGGAAAATCAGTTTATTATCTCAGTGTAAGAAGCATCACGATGTGACTGTGTGATATGTGCTTACATTCTTTATTCAATCATATCTGTTGTTATGAAAATGTTGCTATGCTTTAGTTCAGCGCTGATCATCGCAACCTTGGTTAGACAATCCAGGGGCATAACAACAAAGTGATTTATCCAGAATATCTTTTCTCCTTTTCAATAACAAACATACAACGACTGTGGCCGTGGCCAGTGTTAGAGTCCATACAAACATGAAAATGTACAGTTGATAATATACTTTCAGATGTCATCATTAATGTGCACCAGTCTGTGCAGAAAGACCTGTCATTACCACAACACTCATATTTCATATTCTTCCATATTTCCCCACGCAAAACCTGATCCACCTACTGTACCTCTGTAGAATTTAGAATGTGCCTGAACCTCACTCTTTGATTCACATATTTGATTAAATCTGAAATTGCACAATTTTTTCCAGTGTATCAATTTTAGCTGTATTATGTTTCAAGTGAGGAGGAAGATTTCCAGTTCAGCTCAGATCTCCTGGCTGCACCAACCTTTTGTTTTGGGTAATTTCTGCAGTGGAGGGGGGTATGTTAAATAACTTAATCCCATAAGCAGCTTAATGCATACACTGTGACTTCATTACGTTCAGTTCCGTTTATAAACCATTCTTTCTCAAAGTCTGTGTTGCCAGGGTTGACTGGAAGAAAAGGAGCGTGCATACGACCATCCCAGAATGCTTTGTTTTCAAAAACAATAGCATCCCCAGCGAACAGGGGAAAACAACATACTCTGGAGGGCTCCAGGTATATTAAAAGTTTGACCAGGTTCTCTAATAAAAACCTTTGGCTCCAACAGTGCAATTAGATGAAGGATGAAACTATTGATTTAATCCTGGCTTTGTCCTTCTTTCCACCTGTTACATACACACCAGGGAATCAGCCCTAATACCAAAAGCACAGAGAGTCCCAGGGAGAAAGTATATTTTAATTTACCTCTTAGAGTGAGTTTGCCCGGTTAGGCCATGCCCTGGCAGATGTCTTTAAATCTGGCAAGAGTGTACAGCCTCACATGAAATACGTCTCGTCAAGTTCAGCCAGTACGCCAGGGGCAAGTGCCCCTACTTATACCATAAGTGCTATGGAATCTTTAGTGACCACATTGAGAGAGGACACCAGTTTATTGTCCCAGCTGAAAGACAGCTTTATAACACAAGGCAATGTCCCGTTCACTGCCCTGGGCTGTTGGGACTGTAATTCGCCAGCGGACCAACCAGTACCGACCCTGGTGGGCCCCAAAGGCAAGACAGCAGTGGGACGCATGGTGCTAAATTCAAATCATTTGATTCTATCTGATCCTCTCTGTTTTTAAGATATTTTTGAGATGTTTAATATGGTTTCTGGGATAACCCCCCCATAAGTCTGATGAGAGGGGTTACATTTCTAAATCTTTTCTAATAACATATTGCTCGGGTGGCATTAGAATGGATCACCACATTTATGTATTGGATCACCAATACATAAATGTTATTCTTGTCAGTCCTTATTGTTTTTAGTTTGAATATTCTAAATTACAATGCTGCTTTGCTGTTTAAACTACTTACATATTCTGACATAACTTGTATGAATATCACAATTGCTGGTTCCATAAAGTTATAAAATGGTATCTTTTCCAATCTACATTGGAATTTGCATAGGTTCTTGAGAAACACCTATGTTAGCCTCATTGGGGGCTATATAAATGGCAGTGTTCAACCTTAACATGTGAACACCGTATAACAAAACAAATAGTCTCCCATGGCTCCACCCTTACTAAGTCAAGCCTCCACTCCAGAGTTCCTCCAGGAACCTGTTGCTTCATTGAATCATTGTTGAAGGTTCCTCCAAGAATCCCTCAACCATACTAGCCAACAGTTTCTTGAGAAATTCCAAGGGTTCTACCAGGATCTCCAGGCCACCTCGAGTCACCACCAATTATAAGAAGGTTGTTTATAGCAAGCTTGGTATTTTAAATTTTCACTCTGAGGCTAAGATGCATCACTGAGCTCAGTCAGCCCAGCTTTCCCCAGTGTTAAAAATTGTTTGGCATATTCCCCCTAAGCATCTAGCAGTGCTGAAATGTACCTCAATCTTACAAGTAACGCATTTTATTATTTCGTGATGGGGGCATTTTATTATTTCGTGATGGCGGTCATTTGACATTGTATTGATGAAGGAATAAATGGAAAAGTGTTAAGATATATTTTATCCCGGCTGAACTTGACATCACACTCTTCATCATGATACCAGGATAAATAATATGTGGGTTGACAAAAACACTAATAAATTGTTGAAGGAATTATCCTATTGCTGGTGGCATAGGCAGTCAATTTGACCTCTTTGAGCCAACATGGGAACCTGTGAAGTTTGGCGTAATATGAATCCGACCAGGAACATGAGAATTTAAATCACATTTTCGCTTAAACAGTTATTATTAATTTTTTTTAAATAATAGAAAATGTCTAAATTGTGAACCGTTAACTGTGTATTAATTGCACTGCTGCAGTACCATATTTTTATTTGGTTAACAAAATTCTAATAAAAATGTTTAGTCAACATATTTTGATTAAACTTTTATTCAACAGGGTTAAATCTCTAGTGCTGATAGTATTGGAACCCTGATGTCTGTATGCAAAACTACAGTACACTAAACAGTCAACTGTAAAAAGCCAATTGCACATAACAATGAGGGTAAAATATGAAAGTCACCAGAGCGATAACAGAGTGTCTGCTGAGCTACCACACAATCATAAGGCAATCTCAAAGCAGCTGTGCTTGACAACAGCAGCTGCTTCTGACAGGCTGTGAATGGCTGGCGTACGGTTTCCAATGCTACTAAGCCCACTGCCTGCTTTTGTCCCGGCCAGTGCATTTTGATTAACTTTAAATGTGCGATCCAGCTCGCGCCAAAATCTTTATGACAACTCCGCCGTGTTTCTCATGAAAGAGCAAATCGACTAATTTAATCCGTTCCCTTGACTTTAACTCGCACTGACAGAAATCTTCTCATGTACACAAATTTAGAAACCCACGACTGCCTTCTGATGTTCCTCTCTCCCTGCACTACCCTTACACACACAGAGGTCCCGGAAATATACAGATGAAAACGCTGTAATCTGGAGACACTTAAAAAGATACAGGCTTCAAAAACATGATCTGAGGAGATCCCAGGATGCATAATTGAACAGTTTGAGCCCAGTTTGATAGCTGGAAATCCTCTCCATTAATCAACTCCCACCGAGCCCTTGTGGCTCCAGGAGGAGGCTTTAGCTGATGCATTATGGGACAGCAATGAATGCTTATGTTGCTCTACACACCGTGGCATTATGAAATGGCGATGGACAGCGATGGATGCCTTGGAAAGCTCGTAGGGCTGACATAAACACCTATGCCTGGGAAGGACCCTCCCGATCGGTCCCTCAAAGCTGTCTATATGTGTCCACATCTTAGATCAGTATGATGTACAGAAAACAGAAGCATTGGTTGTGCATTAGAATGTGGTTATATTTCTAAGACCTATTCACGTCAAGTAGACGCATCATGATTTTGTGTTTGGTTTTGGAAGTTATCAACTAGAACACAGGTTGCAATTTTGTCAGGTGATAGATTCTGTCTTGGTCCAGCGATATATACCCTGGAACACTGAAGGAGCTTGTGCCAACTCTCTGGCCC
The DNA here is from genome assembly GCA_016801175.1 of Esox masquinongy. Classification (NCBI taxonomy): domain Eukaryota; kingdom Metazoa; phylum Chordata; class Actinopteri; order Esociformes; family Esocidae; genus Esox; species Esox masquinongy. The sequence goes on along the minus strand of JACXGI010003139.1, from coordinate 26,217 downwards.
ACACCAACATCAGACCCAATCATTCAGGAAGTGAAAACACTCTCTAGGACTTTGCTAGCTTTCCAAACTATGTATCCACTGGATGCTAGTTGTTTGCCAACTCTGAGCTAATTAAACTAGCCCGTCTGTTTCGTTACAATACCCCGCACTGCCAGGAAACTGGAGAAGGACCTTCATTTTAAGATGTGGCACTGTAACACAGTCTATGTGCAGACAGTTTGATACATTAACTCAGTGTCTTCTCTCTTATACATTTTCCTTCCTCTCTCACCTCCCTGGAACAGCTTGCCGTGCTTCGTTTGGCAAAGCCTAGCCCAGAGTGTGCGCTAGTTGGCTGGTTGAAGTCAGTCAGTGGCTCTGAAAGACATTATGAAAGTCAGACACCTGTTGCCAAGTGTTAATGGAGGTCGTGAAAGAAACAAACACCAGTAAACACATTTATAAACAAGAGGGGAATGGTGGCTCTGTGAGGAAAACAAACACGGGGCTACTGCTAGCCAAGAGGAACAACAGAAAAGACACTCTAACCATGTAGATGGAGGGGGAATAGAGGCAGAATGGGGGTTCATTATAAAATATCAGGCCTAGCAATCCTGGCAGAAGTCCATGGGGTTTGCCTAAAACCCACACTGAGATAATCAACCAACTAAGTGTTTTTACACAAACATGAAATGATCAAAAAGAGAAATCTGAGACACTTCATCTGATTTGATGCTATTGTATCTTGGATCAGTTTTGACTCATGTCTATTTGTCTAACATGAAGTAAAATATGCTAGAATCAGTACACTACATACAGCATCTCAAATTATCTAGTCTTCAAAATTCAACTGGGCACTCAACCTCAACTGAACTGCAGTTATATTATAGAAAAGTTGCTTGTGACCTGTGTCTCTGGATAGAATTTGTGTGACCTGTGTAATCTCATGATCAGGTACTGCACAACCTTTCTCTTCTGTCAGGTAAAATGCTGGGGCCAAGAAAAGGAGACAAATGTAACCAGAACAGAGTACAGAGAGCTGTTGCTATGGAAGCAGATCTGCATCTCTTATACAATTCTCCCATAAACCATGTCATTAGTCTGAGCAAAAGGAAAGGTGAGTTATGAAATGGTGTCTTGAAAAGAAAATCTCATGAAGCCGAAAAGTGTAATGGGTATTGTATTTGTAGCATGCACTGAAAATGGAGGAAAATAAATTATTTCATTTCTTTTTGAAAATACTTTTTCTTGTGACAAACACAATGACACGGTTGATTCACAATGCCTAAGAGTTCACTGCCATTTCCTCTATTATACCTGATAAAACAAACCTTATGTGGCAAGATACACATCACTGATTCTTCTCTTAAAGCAATCATGAACATAATTTTCCGGGAAATATATATATTTCCTGTGAAGTGTGCTTATGGTGTATTTTGTCCTCTGAAAACCTCTCAGCCACTCAGGATTTGTTTGTGGTATTAAAATATACAGTCTGTTCCTCTTCAAATTACCAACTTGTTTATGCTTTACTGTGGTAATCTGAGTCGTGAGTTCATGGAGAACGCAGTAAATACAAGCTATCCTACAATGCGTCATACATAATGAGTCACATTCACGGCATACAGTAGGTGTGGCAAATCAAAGGCCCAGATTCAAATTAACGGAGCGTAAATAAAATGTGATGATGTTTCCCTCCTATGCTGTTTTCACCCCTCTGTGGTGTACAGTATTTTGTTAAACTGGAAATAACTTGCTATAGGCTAAATTACTGGTACATTTCTAGATGGTTTGGAGGAGTCTGCAGTATAAGATAACAAACAAGAAGAGTTCATCCACCAATAATACCATGTTTTTTTTTTACCTGCGCTTACATTTTGAGAATGACAGACGTGAGTGGATTCTTAAAATATTTGGGAAACAACAACATTTTGTCGGTCGGTTGTCGTTGTGTTCAACTATATAGTGGCTGTCAAAAGCATTCTCCACATGTGGACGTGCTACAACATGAAATCAAAATGGATTTAAATAGGGTTTTTTTGCCACTGATCAACACAAGAAAGTCCATAACGACAAAGAGAAAAATAATATCTTCAAATAGTTCTAACTTAATAATAGAAAAACTTTTACTTCATAAGTATTCACCCCTTTGCCATGGCACACCTGTATGAGCTGTGGTGCAAACAAATGTTTTCAGAAGTTGCATCATTTGTTGAAGGGAGTCCACCAGCGTGCAATTAAGGTGTTTAACATGATTTCAAGGGGTTTCACATCTCTAGACGTTCCCACAGTTGGTTAGCAATTCCTAATAAAACTACATCATGAAGACAAAGGATATCCAAAGGTACATTCAAAGCAAATCTGGAAAAAAGGTTCTTCAAAGGTGTCAATCAGTGGTAGGATATAAGAACATTTCCTTGGCATTGAATGTCCCCTGGAAGCACATTTACGTCCATTATTACAGAATTGAAAGAATGTGCCTGTCAAGAACATGCCGTCCTGGAGAAGGACACTAGCCTGGGAGGTCACCAAGATGCCTGTGGCAACTGTAAAAAAGTTGCAGTGTCAGTCATCACATTTTGGTTAGAGTTTGTCAGATTGTGGGAGACTCTGAGACCAAATGGAATAAGATTATATGGTCTGATTAGATCAAAATAGAGGTTTAAGGTCTCAATGCTAAGCGATATGTTTAGCGCAAGCCTAAAACCACACACGACTGAGAATACCATTTCCACCATGAAGCATGGTGGCGGCAGCATCATGCTATGGGGATGCTTCTCTATGTCAGGGCCTAGAAAGCTTATGAAGATAGAGGGCTGCAAAGTACAGAGAAATCCTGGAAGAAAAACTGCTGGAAAAAATACAGTCAAAGACACACTGAAGTGACCCAGTGAAAGCCTGCACCTCAATTCAGAATATGTGGAAATAGTTCAAAATTGTTGTTCACCAAAGGTCCCCATCCAACTTTATGAAGCTTGAGCAATTTTGCAAAGAATTGAGGAAAAATTTATGTGCCCACATGTGCAAAGCTGCTAGAGACTTACCCAAATAGACACATAGTTGTAATTCCACCAAATATTGACTAAAGGGGGTGAATACTTATGGAATCAATAATTTTCTGTTTTGTATTTGTAATTAATATAAAAAACCCTGTAATTTTTATTTTTCAATTTGACATTGTAAACCTATAGATTTAAATATGATTCAAATCCATTTTGATTTCATATTGTAACACAATAGAATGTTGAAAAGTCCAAGGGGGTGAACATTTTGAGAGACACTGTATGTACACACACACACACACACACACATACACACACACACACACACGGACACACACACACACACACACACACACAAAAATAACCACATCACATTATTCTAAGCCCCTGTCTACAGCACCTCTTGCACAGTGATTCAAATTATATTTCTCAACTGGTAGGTGAAAGATAAAAGACCCCAGAGAAGTGAGCACTGAGTTAAGATGTACTGTGCTGTTTTCTGATATGAAAGGTATACATCGCTTTATATTTAGAAAACCACGCAGGAGTGTTTCTTCACCCACAAACCCCCACCACTTTACATTAAATATATTTCTGTCCTGGCGGTTTTACTGTTTTATTATTTGACATGTTTCAGTGAGTAAACATCACACTGTTTGAAAAACCACCGAGATCCAATTACTCTTGAATAATTCAGACGTCTGAAAATGAAGTGGTCAGCGAACCACAGGAGGTGAAATTCTGAAATACTACGGAACCCAAAGGCCTACTATCGTAACATCATTATTTTTGACTAAGCGAGGTTGCTCAAGATAACTAAAACGGACCGTCATCCGAGTCCCTGTGGTCATCATTACAAGTGTATGAGCCAAGGAGGGGATCCTGTTTCAGTGGGGGTGACAGAGGTGAACTTCCATTGTCAGCGGAAAGAAAATGCCTCCCGGGAGCCCACCCCTCCCCTTAGTTTTATCCACTTTCAATATCGAAGGAGTGTGGTAATTGTGAAAAGGCAATAAAGCTTTTTCAGGGTTACATTCCAGCCAATCAATAATAATTAATGACGTGCCTAAGTAAAAAAAAAAAAAACACGGTCTGAACACATTATTAATCAAATTACTCCATCGAGGCACCTACTTCGTAATTATCAGGTTCTCTTTCTGCTTTGTTGTGACCTTTTGAGACCCCCTTTCTTAGCACGTATATTGTATATTTACAGTATAAGGGAGATCTATTACAACCACACAACACGTAAGTTCCCTATGGCACACCAAGCCTCAAAGCTGTCGTTGCTCTTCACAAAATCGTTTTACAGCAAAAAGGGGCTAAATATGTAATCAACACAAAAACCAGACATTACTATGATTTATACGATCAAATTATGAGGCAAAATAGTGTGAATTTTCAACACCCACAATGCAATGTTCTCTCTGTGCAGGCTGGCTGGCAAGGCTGTGTTTTACCTCAGTGCCTATGAACAAAGCTAGCCAGAAAATGTATTAACAAACAAAACGGCATTAACATCATCATGTGAGGTAGTCGTAAAATCCTGCAATAAACAGTTACAGTCTCATCATGATCAATTTCTTACAGATATTGTGTTTCTGGCTCAAAGCTGTCTGAGCTTTTAGCCACAAAGGGGCCCTTTGAGTCTACAAGCTGGGAAAGAGAGAAAAATGCTTTGTTGTCTTGGTGGTGTCAAGGAAGTAAGCAATGTCAGAAATTATTCTGACAGCACAATGGGTACTTTCAGGAGACCTGATGAAAATATGTACTTTGTCCTGACGAAATAGGTGGGCAGGCGTTTTGTAGTATGACCATACCGTCTATTGGCCAATTTCTCAAATAATGGCAACAGTATACAGTAGTTATCATGCGTTGTTAGAGGACATCCCGATTTCACATAGTGTACACTAATACACTGATTTAAAATTGACTTTCACTTAACTGACAGAAGTATCATAATTTGTGTTTCTGGGGGTGGATTACCACTTTGGTGGTCTTATTTGCAAATTGGACGAGTGCATAACTAAACTGTTGAATAGTGAACCTGAAATGACAACAAATCAGTGAAACTGAAATGACAATTGTGCTGAACCTGAAATGACAGGTGTGAAGAGACAATTTACAGATCTGGGTATGTGACCAAAGAACTATAATTATTCAACATTGATTTATAACAACGTTGTTTCATCACAGTTCTGGTGATTAAACCCTCAAACAGTGAGTATGATGAAATGACCTATGTCAAACATAAAGCAATGATTACAGAAAAGTAAACTAAAATTTGAAGTGGAAGTATATTCATTGGTATGATCGTATGAATATGATTAGCTCCACAACATTCTGGAAGCGCTGTGCCAAGTGAAGTGCTGATGTTCACCATCCAAAACATCTTAATGGTTAAAGTTAGAGGGCTTTAAAGAGTTAAGTGTCCCATTCAGCATTGCCATGGTAACTAATTATAGGCCATTATAACCCCCCCCCCACTTACTAGCTAAAAACAACTATAATAAAAAGAAACGTGTATTTGATGTAAAATGTGTATTTGGTGTTAATCAATTTCTTATCTCAATAAACTACAGATCAGCCTGTTTCAAACATACATTATATGTTTTCTTCATACTGTAGGTGAAGGGAGGTGAAATGTCTATAGTTTATTCCACTGCAAGCTTGCCTTTGAAGCTAAGCAGGGTCTGTCCTGGTCCTGGATAGGAGAGCGGGTTATATTTTATTTTCCTTAATTCATATTAGGAATTCAAGCTGAAGCCTAGGTTTCTTTTGCAGTTGCACTCTGTATTACAGAAAAAATAAAATATGAAAACACGCAAATATAAAAAACGCAATAAAATGTGCGAAGCAATTTAAAATGTATAAAACATAAAATGCATATAATAACACAAAACACAATAAAAAGGTTACATTTAAATAATTTAAATGTACTTACAGGCGCCAGAACATTAAGCCTAAGGCTACCGCAAAGCATTCCATGGGTGGGGTTTTCAATAGAGAAACAGACGTTTTTCCTAACTCTGAGTGAGCCTGTGCTATCTCAAGGACTAGCCAGTTCGATAACTGCCGGTTTTCCGGCTTATTTTTGAGGTAAGATAATGTGGAAATTTCTGCAGTGCAGCCTTGTATTCAGACATTAACCAATGTCTGGCCTGTTAGGATGTCAGGGAGTCCTGGCCGACTGAAGTGTATAGAACACAATGAAAGCTAAAGTTTGTAATGAGACATGATGCTGCGTGATAGACTGCCTCGACAGGTTTCAATACCAATGTTCATGTACATTCAATGTACATGTATAGCACATAACCATTGTCAAGTACTGACATAAAAATGACCTGTTCATTTTAGTTTCTGCGTTGGGATGACATACAAGATTTGTTTCTATGAGAAAACGCTGCTGGAAAAGGTGTTGAGGGGCATACAGGAGGCTCTGCTTGTTCTAAGGAGACCAAAACACCCGATTGCGCTTACTGGGGAAATTGTCCGGTAATGGGTGACATCTTTTAGATGTCTGTTCTGTCTCTGTGGTCACGAAAAGATCCCACGTCACCGTTGTTCGAGTAGTCGTGGTAACTCTGGTGTCCAATGAGGCCCCTAGCACCGCCCCGGCCGTTTGACAACGGAGTTGTCTCTGTGGTGGCCTCCCGGCGACTGTTTGGGAGGTATCGGATCCGGCAGCCTCTCGATCCTTCCTCTCCCTTCGGTGTTTCCTGTCAACTGGGCCGGGGCAGCGCAGAGGGCATTATGGCTTGACGTCACCCAACTTCTGCCCATTGTTAGTACCACGTCGTCCTCTCCAGCTCCGGTCCTCAACGCGTGTTTCGCGGCTTTGGTTCGGTTCTCTGTGAGCCCCTTCATACCTCCCTAGACGAGGTCTGATAGAATGCAACAGAACGACACAGTGATCCATGAAATAAAAAGGAATAATGAAATATTATCAATTAAGATCACTGGTGATTTATGAACTACCCTTACCTGGTCATTTAGCTCTTCGTTAGGAACTTCCCGAAACTGGAGTAAACAGCAGAGTACCTTGCACTTTCTACACTTCTGACTAACAGGGCCCTTTTATTAAACAGCTACTGGTAAATTTACAGTAAATACACAGTTAGTGTCGGTTACCCGGCCACAGATTAAGTCTAGTTCAGGACTAGACAGAAATTCCCATGGAGATTTTCCATTGAGCTCACATTTTAGTCATGGACTAGGCTTCATCTTCATCTGGGAAGCTGGCCCACTGAGTTAATACACATAGGACTACAAATACTTATAAGTCACTAAAACTGCATTAGAAAGTGTACAATGCAATGTATGGAATATGACTTAGTAGCTTATGGATTCCCCAATGGATGTATATAACACATTTCGTCACCTCTCTACATCGGTTTGAATCTTAAAACTTGCGCATTAAATTTTGCTTCGTTCAGAAGCTCACTTAAGTCGTGACCTCTTCTAAAAAAGATACTTTGAGTGTGGTAAACTGGAAACAAGGTGTGGCTCGACCAACCCTGCAGCACCTCCTGCTACGCTTCACTCTTTTCAGAAACAATCTAAGAAATATCAGTTTTTGACATCAAGGTTGGTGCACGACCACGAATCAGGTGACAGCAAGGTCAGCAGCATGCAGACGTGGAGAAAATAAGGATAAAACGCTAGACCCCCGCTTCGAGTGCTGTCTGGATCCCCTAGGTAGAGATTCTCCTTTTCATAAGACTCACAAGATCAAGATATTATTTTTCGTTAAAAGGCCCCAGGCGAGCCGAATGAGGTGTTTTGTCTCAAATGTGTGTTTGCTCAAATTGCAGTCATTTTTATCATCTAAATACGGCCCTCAAGCCAGGAGACAACTCTCCAAAAGGGACCCAGCGGACAGATTCACGGAGAAAAACAGCAGTGAGACACATCCACTGTACATAGTAGAGATGGACTGTTGATTCTAAATCCTGATTGGCTGTATGGGAGCCTGCAACATCTTGTAGAGAGAGGCTGTAACATCCACAACAGATTCAGTCTTTATTGCCAGGGTTTTTAAATTCGAGTAATGAACGAGGATTCTCCAAAGGTAAGGAACATGTAACTCATGAGAAGCCCCTGGTGGAGTAAAAAGGACGGAAAACATCTAATATGCACCATACTCTGTTGACAAAGGTGCAGGTTTTGCGCACCGACTTCGAGCATTTAACTGTTTCTGGTCGTCTTCCAAGTGGTTTCTGTGGGTCGCATAAAAAGTAAATCAACATCATAAAAGCTGAATTAATTACGATGCACTGAAGTGTTTTTGACACAGGTTAATAAAATGGAGCTGTCGAACCAAAGGAAACCTGAAAATGTTGTACTATGTCATCACGGTGTCGATTTGTGACCCATTACGTCAAAACCACACACATTCCAACTTGGAAACTTGCGGCTGTGATGAGGTATGATGGGGATTTTACTTATAGATTATGTCAACATCAACAACATATTCCACACCCAGCCCAAAATGGTGAAAAATGATTTTGTCCATCGCAAAAGTCCTTGCCTGCATCTTTAGGTGGTCATCCGGGTGCTTTTTAAATGACGTGTAATTATCATTAAACACAAGCCAGAAGAGTTTAGTCATATGACACAGGGAGAGCAAAGGCATAATAGAGAAACTAATAAAACAAAATGGACAGACACTTGAACACCGCTTGACTAGTAGCAGCTCATCATCCCCAACTGCCTCATCCTCCTCAACAAGTGGGATTACACAGCCACAGCAAAATAAAGACCTGCTGCTATTTCAATGAACATACAGGGTGTGGAATAAGGAGAGGTTGCATTTGGTGCATCTGTCATTGAGCAATGCTTTGCATCTTCACAACAGGCTCACAGAAATCCATGTGTCTTGTTTCTCTAAGTGTTATAACTTCTGTGAAAAAGGCCACACTATATATTTTCAGCAGAAGACCACAACATTTCAGAAAGGCCACTGTGTGAAAATGTATGTTTTCAAAAACTTTAGTTTTCTGCCAAATGATTGTTTTACGCATTTGTATCCAGCTTTCATAGAATAACTTGAAATTTACTGGCAGGCACAACTGCTTCATAATTTCTGAGTTGTGTTTACTTATGATACAAAGGTGTATACATTTTAATTGTTTTAAGTGAAAATGGGAGAATCCTTCTGAAAAAAATTTGAATGGAGGTCTTGGCATTTTTTGGTGTTAATTCTAATATTTCTATGATGTTTCATGGATAAGTTTGAAATCAGGCTCAAAGGTGGTGGAATTACGAGGGTCAGAATACGACATTTCTGTGTGCACACTTCCATTTTGTCAATCTCCAAACACCAACAGCTGTCAACCTTACAATAGAAAAGATAAGAACAATATTTATTTATTTTATTTTAACCTAATACCAAGCTAACTGTTTAAAAGTTATAAAGGTCCTGTAAACACCCAGAGTCATGCAAAAAAGCCAATAATAATGAACACAGTCAAATGTACAAGTACCAAAGAAATTACAGAGTATTTTAACTGTTTTTTTTTTCTCTCACTGACGTTCAACTTTCATTAAAAAATGAAAAGTTATTTCAAACTTTGCGCCATGCTTCATCCCAAATAAATACATGTACAATCAGGTGTTATAGTGCGCTGCACAGCCCTCTAACAAAAATGAAACATTTGTTCTCAGGCAGGCTTTAGCTAAAGACTGCAGGCCCTTATGATAGATAGGCAGGAGTGTGGGAGCTAACTTTAGCCCTTACTAATGGGTTGAAATATGCTAGCGATGCTGCCTTCTCACGGCGTGTCCAAATGATCTCCCCCACGACAATTTATCAGACCCATTCGGAGCATTGGCTGTCAGGGATAAATTGGCCCCTGCCTTGTAATGCCCTTGATAGATATTCCTCTCATTTTTCTTTATTATCTTCCTTTTATTTGGGCTGCTGCCTTAAATCAAAATGAATGTCACAAACATTAGAATACTGGTAATTATTGCATACCCTTTCTCATGTACTTTATATTCTGTCATCAGATCATACTTTGTGATCAGTATTGTTTTAGAAACAGATCTTGTATGTCAGCAGTCTCTATACGAACTGTAACCCACTATGTGTATATCTTCTAAAAGGACCCAATAGTCCCATCAGCAAAGCAAATGAGATAACAGATAGAAATCCAATCGAGGAACAAGCCCGCCGAGTGATTTATGAATCTTTGTTTTAACAATTGGTGATTTCTGGACTGAGCTCCTCTCAAGAGACATAATTTGACGTAACTTGACATAATTTGATGACCAAGGATTGTTTAGTTACTCAAGAGTCCAAGATGAATTAGACTCGCTGGCCTTTGGACAAGGTCTACCGAATGCTTTTGGACAAGTCTAATGACACCTGATGAACACTGCCACTTCCCTTCACCTCCCCGGGTTCACATGATCATAATGCACTTTGATATTACAAGTATAAAAGGAACTATAGGTGCTAATCTCAAATGCAACTGAAGTTAGCCTCACAAACCCTAAATTATTTTAGAGTAATGACGTCAAAAAGTCAACTCCATAAATAATGTAACGTTTTACAAATATCACATTCATCTTTCTCCTTCATTGGATGACCCTTTCATTATATTTTTTCCTCTCTTTTTTGTTTTTCCGTATATTTGTCTATTTAAAGCAGGCAATCTTATTTTGACAGCTATTTGTATGTAAAGTGAGCTAGGCTGGATCTGTGACTGGCATGCCTCCTGTTCATTGCTATTTGCTGCGGTAAGCTTTTCTCTTCAAGAATAGTCCAATACATTCTCTCAATGGATTAGTCTAGTCTGTCATTCCTACGCCTTCTTAAGACTGTGAATAAAAGGAAGAAAATTTCATTTTAATTCAGGGGCTCACTTTCATGGTGTTTTTCATTCTTTTTTTCCCCTTAAAATAATTCCTTGTTTTTAAGTTTGCAATTCCACTAAGAAAAATGAAATTGCTTTTCCTCCACACACCCCTAACCAACTCTCTCCACCCCCCACCCTCTCTTTCCTTCTTTCTCTTTCTCTCTGATAGTTAATCATTTTCATCCGTGTTATTTGTGGCTGTATTACGCCAAAAGCTACGCTCGAGTTGCCTACCAGTTAATAAGATGCATTAATTTTGGAGGCCAGGAGCTTATTTTTCCAGGTTGCGGGAAACAAAACAGTTTTAGACACCAATTAATGAAACACAGGTCACAGTCTCCAATGTAATTGCCTCGGAACAAGAGAAATAAGACAATGTGACTTGCTTTAACTTCAATGTAGTAGGACAGGACAGTAGGGCCGGAAAGATGATGCATGAATTACCTGTGATGTCATTAGTGGATCTGTTTCCACTCCAACCATTCCTTGTCTGAGCCTCAGAGTCTCCATGGCTTTGCTCATTCTATAAGTCGGTAATCACTGTCAAACCCAAAAAAAACTAACGCAAAGACTATCCTTGTGCACAGTTAATCGATAGAGAACCTTTATTGCGACCCTTGAGTGCAGTATTAATGTTTTCATTTCTATTTAACATTATTTCAACCGGCATGTCAGCAAAGGACAAATTCTTATTTGCAATAACAGCCTGGCGAGAGGTGTTCATGTGGAAGCAGGGTTGTGTGATCAAAATTACAATAAATAAATAAATGTTACAGAACGGACAGACAACACTGGCAACAGCACAAATGGCGAAAAAACAGTGGAGTGGGTGTGTCTGCGTGTATGCAGGCATTTGTGTGGTGTTTGTATTCAGGACCGGTTCCAGGTATATGCAAAAATAAGGAGCCAGCAGATTGAAGCCCCCCTACCAATTTTACATTTTATATATATAAATGGTTTTGTTTATAAATGATGAAAGTGTAAAGTGGTAGTTAAATATATTTTTGAATAATTTTTGTTTTTAGCTATAATGGATAATTGGGCATGCATGCCGACTTCAGACACGTGGAGAGGGAAAAATCTGGTCAGTGGTTTTTGCAGAGGATTGCGTGATAATACTGTAGGTATGTCAGAATAAAGTTTAAGCACACACCAATGTGGAGCGCAGAGGTGTAACAGGGGAGAAGCTGAGGAAGAATATCCACATCAGAAGAAAGGTAGTGAGATTTTTTTGGTGGTGTTTGTTTTTTATGCTGTAGCCAACTATGTTAGAGAGCTATACTAGCCGGCTAGGACACTCAAATAACAGCTAGCTTCACCTTGGCAATCGACTGCACAGCAGATAAGAGCGGGGCTAAATCAACTCAGCAAGTGACAATTTTGCTACCAGGAAGTAGGTCAATGAAAAACGTATATTTAGAAAACTTGGGGAAGATCATTTTTACCCAAAACATCTGTTTGAAGATGCAGTCTGCGACTTTTGCAATAAACAATATTTTTCTTACCTCCCATTTTGGCCCGGATGTGTAATATGTTGTTTATATGTGCATAATATATAAGTCGAATGGTTATGGAACCTCAGAGAGCCACAGTGTCCCGTGTATATAACAAGTGGTCGGATGACGTGGGGCACACATCGGTGCGTGCATAGCATCTGTGGCGTGCCGATTCCGTCAGGTTCCCAGTCGCATCTAGCGACTGCACAAGGGTTCAGCGCCGTGGAGATGGCGCCCCGGGAGACAGGGCAAAGATTCCAGGTCAAGGAGATAGCGCGCAAGGAGACTCCAAGAGAGACCTGGAGTCTTTGACAGGTGGCTGGGGGGGGGTCAAGCTCCTCCTTTCCACACCTGCTGCCCGTTACAGCTCATCAGAGTGTCTATAAAGGGAGAGACAAGAGCCTCCCAGGGAGAGGAAGGAGTACACTGACACGTTAACGGCTGTACTGTTTTCTTTGTCTCGGACTCAGACTGGACAGATCCGGTTAGGACTGGACAGAAATGGTTAGGACTGGACAGATCCGGTTAGGAGTGCCGAAACGCAGATGCCCAAGGGACAACAACAGCGGCCGGAGAAGACGCTGGTGGGACCATTTGTATGGTGCCCTTTGTGTGGTTGATTTTCGTGTACGTCTGGTGAATAAGTGCACCGTCACGTGTCATTGATCTGCCCTCTGTGTGCTACACATACAATATTCTGGAACCCTGTTTGTCTCCACTTTAACAACCAGTGGCCAGATATTGCACAATGCATCTTTAAGGGAAACTTTGTCCTCGTATTTCTTGGCTACTGACATTGTTGAGTTCGCATACATAATGCATTTCGAACTCTTATATTTAGTTTAAACTGCAGACACGACCTTTGTTTACCACTAATCAGATGCACGGGAACGAGTGGCACATACGAAAGCAAATGCAAGATGCCGCGTTACCACGGTAACCACCCTTAAAGGGGCAGCTTGACAATTTAGTCTCATCTTTGATACTTGTTGAAGTATGAAAGGAAATGAATCAAAATATAATGACACTCTAGGAACACATGAGAAATATTAAATTACGTAGTCATTCATGGTGTTATTTTAGGGAGACCAACACATTTTGTATTCTTGTATCCACGTGTCACACTGTGGAACCCAGAAGCAGAGGGTTAATGGGTGCCATATGAGAACTAAGCTCCGCCCCCAGGTGAACCGTAAGTTAGAGGACTTGATTTCACTGCATAATACAGTTTGGTCATTGGATGTTTAGACTCTTTGGAGTTTTCGCATTATTGTGAAAACTCCAGACCGACCTTGAGTTTCCTCCTAATTGTATGAAAATCCTTGTTTGATTCCACGGTAATCAGGTAGATTTATTTCTGCAGTGTGAGAACAGCGCAGACCTAAAATGCAAGTAGGCGTGTTGCATAAATTACGTGGGTGTGAGACATTAGCGATCCCAACATGCTTTTTCCTGAAGTTCGAATAAGTGTATAATCTTCCTAGCTGAACTATTGAAGACTGTTGCATCGTCATCTGAAAGAAGGCATTCAGGATTCAAAGCAACCAGTTTATAAGAGTAACTTTATACTGTACAACGTGTGTATATATTACAGACCTTATTTTGACTGTGTTTTGTAAATCAGAGAGATACTTTTGAAGATCCCAGGTGCCTCTGTGCTGATTTGCATTAATTAATTAACTGCATGAAAAAGTTGGTTTGATGTTATTTAACTGTCAGAACAATACAGTTCAACTTACATAACAATACAAACAGGGCCGGGTCAGTTCTCAGTTCTCAAATGTCATATATTGCTAGACATTAGTCAATTTTCCTGCATGCAAAAGTGGCATACACAGAAGTATCAGTTGATTGGTTTAAGTGCCTGGATCAGTATTTCTGGGGGACCACCTGAGCGTTACTTACACTGGAACCTGTTTCACGCTGTCTCTATCATGCCCCTACCATGGAATCTATGGGCCGAGAACGACAAAGAATGTGCAGTATCGTAAATAGTTTAACAATGTGTTCTCCTATTTAAATGCTAGTTTTGCTGTTTGCTCATGTGTGAATGGTGCGACCTTCAGTCAGGTTAATGGAATTTCCTTCCTTGACACCTCTTTGGGAGACCAAGGATTAGATTTATCAGTGAATATATTCTAACAAATAACAGATGAGTAACAGATAGGGATAATTGTCAAGCTCAAAACGCCTGGCAGAGTGAAGAGGAAAGTCAAAACATGAGACAAGAGAAGAAGATAATAAAATCTGTTCATAATTATTAATAATTTGAATACCTAGTCTGCTAACACCTAATAATAATAATTGCGAATCAAATAATATCTAGTATCGATAACTACTGATATTGATAACTAGTATTCACAAAAATGGTAATAATGCCTAGTGTTGATAATAACTACCCGGCAAACATCCATTAATTATATCTAGCAATACTAATAACTAGTCTGCTAATATTAACCAGATCAGATGATCGCAACCCTTCGCTATCTCCTAATTTGTGCCTTCAACAATTTCACCACAGCAATTAAAGACTCATTAATATTTCAGTAACACAAACAAGAAACTGAATCTTTCATTTTAGATCAGGCATCAAAACTGCATGAGGTTTCTTCAGTGTCTGACTGTCTATAAATTATTCAGACATTAAATGATTACCAGGGACATGTATAATGCGTCCACAGAAAGAAAATACATCGGAACAGGCCTTGATCTGAGAACGCATCACTCGTGATGAAGCTTGATTAAGTAATTGTATTTGATGATTCATGAAATGGAATAACAACTAACTTGTTTCCCAAGAAATATTTTTATATCAAGAGGTTGGTCTTCACTCAATATTATACAGAACTGTCTTTCAAAGATCACTTAATACCAGCTTTCTTCCCCTGTGATGAAGCTCTAAGATCTAATTCTGGTGTATATTTAACAGTAATCTTTTACTGATCCGTACCTGACAGTAGGTCGCATATGGATCCATACCTAACAGTGGATCACTTACTGATCCAAACCTAACAGTAGATTTCATATGGATCCATACCTAACAGTGGATCAACAGCCAAAAAACATCTGAAATAGCCAGCCCAGTTCTGGAACAGCATTCTTTGGACAGATGAAACTAAGATCAACCTGTACCAGAGTGATGGGAAGAAATAAGTATGGAGAAGGCTTGGAACGGCTCATGATTCGAAGCATACCACATCATCTGTAAAACACAGGGGAGGCAGTGTGATGGCATGAGCATGCATGCTTTCCAGTGGCACTGGGTCACTAGTGTTTATTGATGATGTGACAGATGACAGAAGCAGCGGGATGAATTCTGAAGTATATAGGGATATATTGTCTGCTCAGATTCAGCCAAATTCAGTGAAGTTGATTGGATGGCGCTTCACTTTACAGATGGACAATGACCCAAATCATACTGTGAAAGCAACCCAGGAGTTTTTTAAGGCAAAGAAGTGGAATATTCTGCAATGGCCGAGTCAATCACCTGATCTCAACCTGATCGAGCATGCATTTCACTTGCTGAAGACAAGACTTAAGGCAGAAAGACCCACGAACAAACAACAACTGAAGACAGCTGCAGTAAAGGCCTGGAAAAGCATCACAAAAGGAGGAAACCCAGCGTTTGGTGATTTCCATGCATTCCAGACTTCAAGCAATCATTGCCTGCAAAGGGTTCTTGACAAAGTATTAAAAATGAACACTTTATTTATGATTGTGTTAATTTGTTCAATTACATTTGAGCCTCTGAAAAAAGGGGACCGTGTATGAAAATGGTTGCAATTCCTAAACGTTTCGTATGATATTTTGGTTCAACCCTTTGAATTAAAGCACACAGTCTGAACTTCAATTGCATCTCGCTTGTTTTATTTCAAATCCATTGTGGTGGTGTACAGAGACAAAATTATTAAAATTGTGTCAGTGTCCAAATATTTCCGGACCTACTGTAACTGTATATTGTTCATATAACCTGTCCTTCCTGACTGACTGTCCTTAATGATCGGTCCAACAAAGCAAGGGCCTTTTTTTTCTGCTCAAACACAATAACCCTTGTAGAAACACTCCTCACATGCCCTAAACAAGCCCCTACCCCTGGAAAAAGCCCTGCTAGTCACGCTGCATGGGCCACAGTCATCCAACAAACCACAGCAACATAATACTCCCTCATCAAAGTTTCATAGGGCTTTTCTCAAAGCTTTTTATTCTTTTTCGTATTCATTTTAGGGACTGCTGAAAACGCATTGCAGAAAACACTTCCTAAGATTTTTATTTATTTTCATCATTCCCCCTGCATGCATTTAGTTTGTCATATCAATAATACATGTGATTTGTATCTATTTATGATGTTTGCCTCTGAAGAAAGCACTCAGTGTGTTTCTTTATGTGACGAGTGCTGCTGTTATAGCACCTAGTCAGTCAAGAACTATACGGTTTTAGACACAGCGAACTAGTCCATAAAGAGCCACTCTCCGGTCCATAACATTCTGCCATCGCTTCTTTGTATGACCAACAGCTAAAGCAAATAAGATGCTATTTCGTACGTGTAGTATAAAAAAAAAAAAAACGTTAGAGTACTTTGAGAGGGATGCTTTAGCATACGACGTAGAACAATTCCGTCATACAAAACAGAATTTACCGTGGTTATTTCTTTCAATGTCGAACGGATAACAGACCCCATTGGACTATTGCAGGAAGTGAGTTACTAAGTGTAACAGGTTGGTTTTCACCGTGCATGTCTACATGTACTTTGTGGGTCGAGGTAGGAGACCCGGAGGGAATGAAGAAAAGGGTATAAACAGAGGATGTACACCCAGTGCATGAGAGGAAACCATGCAAGCACAAAGAGGCCGGTCCCCACTCCCCTAGCGCCGTGGACGTGTTCTGCTGTGTCCGTGCTAATGCTCCAATGTTTTATTTATTAGGGTGTAGAACAAACGACGTGTTTAACTCGACAACAACAGCACAAATCTCAACGCTTGGGAGCAGCCACAGCGAGGGGAACTTTTTTTTGTTAACAGAAATGATTCTGGAAATGATGTGGAAAAATGTCACACGGTGATTAATTTCCCTCAATAAGCAGAAAATAACACTGTGGCTATTGCCTGGCACAACCTCCGACAAAAGGAGAAAATAATATGACTTTTTTGGAAAAAAACAATGGCCTCAATGTGTCATTCAAGGGCAATAAAAAAAAACATCAACATTTTACTCTGAATTTAGTATTAACACTGAATTTGTATGAGATTTTTTAATATATCAAAGCAATTATTTATACTGGGAGTAACTCCACTCAAATCTTAATAAAGACCTATTTAAAATTTGCAGTGTTTATTGTCTATCTATTTACCCTTACTGGTTTTACTTGCTTCCTATTTCAGAACAGCTAATATTTCTCATGGTAGAGGACTCCTTTTTATTTTTAGATTAAACGCAATTAGTAAATCTATTATCACACTATCAAACCTGATGGCCGGGAAAAACAGATGATCCGATCCATAATGGGGTAGTTTCGAAGATAGGCACAATTATGCTTCCATTGATCGTATACTTTGATAATTCAACCTAGGGATTTAAAGAAAGAAAATCAATTTGTAATCAGGGATTGTGATGTCCAGAGACTCCATGTTAGGATAACACCCATTTTTCAGGCCTCTTTCATTAGGCTTCAAAGGTAATTTGGTTTTGTGTGGGATTGGGAGATGTGTTGTAAAAACACGGATGGCGCAGCGTTCTAAGGCACTGCATCGGAGTGCTAGGACTTCCACCACAGTCTAAATTTGAGTCTAACCTCTGCCATTTGCCGATGTGCAGCTGGGAGTCCCATGGTACTGGTTAATATTATCCAGCATATACTTCCGGAGTAGGTGGAAGCATCATCGGCAGGGATATTCTTGACTTCTCAATGTGCTAGAAATCTTAAATGCGCTGATCTGTCTTACTTCCTAGTTGAATGAGAACTGTGAAAAAAGTAGAATAGGAGAAGGCAAGTCACAATATTCAACTCTCCCGAGCCTGTTGGGAGTAGCATGAGCAGCATGAGCTGGTTGTAACTTCAATTGGATGCCACAAAATCGGGGATGAAAGAGGGTCAAACTGTGAGAAAAGAAAAGAAAGAAGAAAAGGTCAGCTTTTCATTTCCAAGTCTTCCCTTGTATAATTCGAGAGAGAATAGTCTCATAATTAATAAAACCTTAAGCCCGGATTTGGTCCACTGAAATATTTCCTTAGACTTTTTTTTTTTTTACAATACATTAACGACAAGCCAGTCACTGTCTCCCTTTTCTCTCTCCTTCTCTACCCTGACGATTTAACGCCTTTACATTTATTGAAAGTGTTTTCTTCTTTCTTCCTTTTCTTTTTATCTATTTAAATCAAAGCCCTGGTGTGATTAGATGAATGACTCTTCCAACTTACCCTCGGAGCTTGTCATAATGTAATGATGGGCCAAACGTGCCCATTTACTCCCGAAGCCTTAGTTTATTTCTCATATAAAATATCCTCCTCATGATATTATTAATCTAATTATAAAGACACACTGAAAGGATGGCCTCTAATTAATGGTTTATGATCAAACACAATGACTTAATTTTGGAGCCGCTGCTTGACTAAAGAGGATATCCTGTTTAAATGGTCCCTTTTCACTTGGGGATCATGTCTCCTATGGGAGAGGAGAGGAGATGGAGTTTGATTAATTGATTAATCATTAACGTTCCGTTGTGCCTCTGTCTTGGGCCCTCTCTAAATCTCTCTCTCTCTCTCTCTCTCTCTCTCTCTCTTTCTCTCTCTGGTTGTGAAATGAACATAAAACTTTTTTAATGGCACAAACAACATCGGATGGTTTCCCTCACTGACAGAGATAAATGAGTGTTCTTTCAACCGCGTGAACAGTGCTTGATGTCACATGCACGTAGCACTATAATGTCAACAGCACCATGAGAAGACCAATTCCAGCCCATTGAACTCTACAACCTTCTGCGGCAATTTCGTAATTGGAAGAAAAGTGATTAGGAAAGAAATTGGACTTCAACAGAAAGACAGACAACTTTTTGTGACCGCTGAGATACTGGATCAGGAGTTCCCGCAGTTCATGCATCAAAGACCTTTAGATCCGTGCTCACAAATAACAGAACGTTTAGGAAGTACCAGCAGCTCATCAGTTCTTCATGTTCCAAATGAATCACTTTTCTGGCCAGAACGCATCTGATCGGAGTGTTACGGTGAACGTGGAGAGATCAACCACACATTGAACAGCTATCAAACAACGCTGCGTAGGTTGGTCACAGGATCAAGATCATTAGCACTCGTCACGAGACTCATCCCATCCGGAGCAGTCTAGCCGCTCCAAGTTGACCACGGACAACAATTATTTGTTTTCCCTAATAATTCGAGAGCGCCTTCAGAAGTAGCAGGACGCTGAGAATAACTGCCACAATATGACTTCATTCTCACTTTCATCAGGCTAGGCTGGGCTACTGTATAGCACTTTGTGTGGGCAGATGTAAAAAAGGCTGTATTAATGATGTGTTATTGATTTATTGATAATGTAGATGTGTATATATATCCCAAAGGCTATTTCAGCATGTTGTTTTGGACCAAAATGCAAGTCTAGAAACAATACAAGACTGGTCCCTCACCTTCCCACTGCCCTTTTCCCTCATGGTGATGACATCAAAGTACCCCGCCTCAGAGAATAAATACCTGTTCAACGTGAAGCTTAGTTCCAAAGCTCCAGGACTTTCCCCCCAAAATCAGTACATCCAGAAAGCTCATAATGACTGACTAAACTCCAACACTTGGGCCTTCTCCCTCTGATGCCCGGGATTAGGAAAAAGGTTACTCACTTACTCATTTCAGACATCTTATCGAGTGGGCCTAAATGGCTTAACATGAGCAAGGAGATAGGGAGGGCACAAGGGGGTTTTGGGGGTGGGTTAGAGGCAGCAATCCCCAGAAGAGTTATATACTGGATGATCTCTGTATGAGGGAATACTAATGGCCAGCTAAGATGAGAAAAGACCTGGGCATATAAACCCGGCATCTCATCCTGTTGCACACGATTATTTCTCACCTTGTTAGCCCCAACACTTGGTCAACTGTCTGTTAGCAAGGCCTTCGAGCTTGCCGGAATCGATACCGAGAGTCGGTCCCGAAAACAAGTGGAGCGTGGCAACCGCCGACCAAACGGAGACAACCGGGGTCTGAAGAGTTAGCCTGTGCGCTTTCCACACGATAGCCCCGTCGAGAGTTGTGAAATAATTGGCCTTGGCTGGGCGTAGTGAACAGCCAAGGGATATTACTGAATCAGGAATCGGGTAGACGCGCCGCGCTAAATTATTCACACCAGTGGGCTGAACTGTATGTTACCGTGCGAACGGCTTTTCACACCTATAGCTCAATGGATGTAGTGAGGCTATCAGGACAGTTTGGCCAGGCTTTAGAAGGGCTGCTCGATGTTAGCGCCTTTATTCCCCAGCCGTTGTTGATGTGACAGTACAGGAGTGCCCTCGGGAAAACAATCCCTTCCAAAACTGTCGGCTGTATACAAGCAAGAGCGGGCCAATTAAAACTGGTCTCTGCTGTGCTGTGACGTCGCCAGGTCGCGCAACTACTTTAACAACCGGACATCTTCAAATCTTAAAACGTGAATAAAAAGCAATGCTGCTAGCGTGAAACGTGACGTGCTAAGGAGGCGGAAGAGGTGCATGTTCCATGGTGTTCCCACTGGCCAAACTCTGTAATATACCGTGTGACCGCGTGTAATAATATCGATTGTCCAATGAGTTACTGGAGATGGCTCAATAGATGCCCGCAATTCCTTTGTTTAACTGTCCTCCCTCTGTACACTGGCCTGCGATACAGCAGCCAGTGAAGTGGAGAAGGCAATTAAAAACAGGCAGCCATCTTTAATGACTCTCAGTCTAGCGTCCTGTAAAAATCTCTCTGTGGTAATGGAGGAAATACACACGCAAACACACACTTGTCACACACACACACCTCTCCCGTCGCACTTGTGTTTTTTCATCCCACAATAATGTGTGTAAAAGGCGCTGATGGAGCAGCTTTGGAGTGTGGAGAGATTAGAGAGACACATTGTCAGATGACCACTGAGCTTGTCAATTTCCCCACAGGCAACAGATGGCTCTTAATGCTATACGAATTGCCCCAGAGGGAGCAGGAAGTCAGACACACTGCGAGAGTGTGTGTCTGTGTGTGTGTGTGTGTGTGTGTGTGTGAGCATGTGCACGTGCGTTCATGCGTGTTTGTAAGAGATTTTTTTTTTTTATTCCACACTTCTTACTTGCCATCACTGGTACATGTTTATGTTTGTCTCATTTGTGCATAATACTTTTTTTTTTTATAGAACTCTGCAGTGTCTTTTAAGTGCTTCTTAGGCCATTATGTTTTTATTAAGGCTCCATTCTTGTTTTGCACCTTACAGTTGATCCTTCTGGGAATAATAGTGGCAGACACATTCACGCCAACCTCCTCAACTACATCATGTACAGACCATGAAGTGATTTGTAAGTGGCTTATCCTATATGGATGAAAACGCCCTAACATTAATTGACAGTCTGCCCTTCAACTGTGTAGTCATGTTATTTTTAAATACAGAGACGAAAATACCAAAGAGCATAACTGTCAATAACTGTCAACTGTCAATTTTGAGCTCACTGTATGTTGCTTTTGCTACTGTTCATTGCATATTCACTGCCGCCCCTTCCTGTTTAACCTTTAAATGTTTTATTTACCTGTATTGGCGTTTTTGGGAAAGCAATACATAGTTAAACATTTCATCGTTTCCTCTGCACAAAGAGTTTCAGTGTACACACCAAGATTGTTTGGACCTGAGCCAGAACACACATGGGTAAAGTAACATTCTGAATATTCAACACCGACTTTGATGCTCCAATTCGTCAGAGAAGATCCATTTTCTGGCTGCATTTCCTTTTACAACATCCCATGTTTTCATGTCAGCTGAACTGCATGAGAAGGAGTTCCTGAAACGTGTAGCAAATGACAGTGTAGCACTCGATTTCCATTTGAGTGGTTTGGCAAACGGAGTATTACAATACTAAATGTGACTAAATTACAACGTATCCTGAGGGCCATCTCAAGCGTGTGTTGGTTAGTGAATTGTTGAACGGTATCATATTACATAGTGAAGGAATGAGGCATTATATATTGTATAAGACACCGGCATACAAGCTAGCATGAAACTCCTGCATTGCGGACTGTTACCTAGGGTTGTCATTATTTGTAGGACAATGCGTCAACAGTATTTTGGTCGGCCAATTCAGTCCCTTTTTTTCCCTCGCACACATCTCGTCCAATAATGACACATGGGCGAGAAAAATACTTAGCTCATTGTCAAACGAGCTAAGTGGTTGAATTAAACCGCTACAATGGTGGCAAGGTGCGCGCATGTAAATCTGGTTTTACTCTACATTTACAAGGACAAAAGTCTTCACAGAGATAGTAAAACCTGACAGTTCTTTTTTGCTTCCCGAAGTTGCTTCCCCAAGTTTGCTTCCCCCAGTTCTTTTTTGCTTCCCCAAGTAAGTTCATAGATGTGCACAAATAGGCCTACATGCTTCCAATTTACATATACATATATGTTATGAAGCTTAAATAGAAATATGTCTGAATAATAGAACATAACTGTAACTAGCTAAAATATCTTGGAAACTAACTGAAATAAAATTAGAAATGTTACTTCGAAAAATAATAGAAATGCAACGTAAACACTAAACTCAAAAACAGAATACCACAGTAACCGCCGTCCTTCACATATCCACCATTTCGTCTCGTCGGTCTCGACTGCTTGTCGTTTAGCTCACACCAGTCTTCCTCTCTAATTATTGCATGCTATCGCCCAACTAACCTCGGGGTCATTCACATTCATTATTTTCCAGTTGTGTCACGTTATTCCTTTCTCTCCTAATTCACGTTTGTCAGGTAGTGCCATTAATATGCAGTGCTTTGGTTCACGTACAACTGTGAATGAAGGAGGTTTACGGAGAAGAGGAGGGGAGTCGGTAGGGCGGGTTGGCTATAATGATAATTACGGTAAGTGATTTGAGCCCACTCGTGGTATGACTGGAGGTTCACCCTGTTCTGACCCTGCTTATTTGCTACAATTATTATGAACTGCTTAGAAGGCAATCTCATGCGGGGCACTTACAAAGCTTTAATGTAACATCTACTTACAGCGCTGGGTATTTCAATAGTCATTTATTGTTTTGTTTTTTTTTCAATTGGGAAATATCGATGGGACCCAGGAGCGAGCCAACAGGACCGTCACCTCCGGATCGCTCCAAGTAACTGCAGCATCGTGGAATAAAATAAAATATGCATGCATGAACAAGAAAGGTCGCTTGACGGATACAGGTTTTGACATAATAACCTTAAGACCTTAACATTTTTTGGACCTTAATGACCGCAGCAAACTCAAGTAACAACTTATTTAAGACACTCATACTCAACATCAAACTCCGAACATATTTTGTCAGACAAACGACATTTCCGTTCCACACACCAGCGATCTCGCAGCGATCAGCGCCTAGCCTGATGCAGCGGCACCCGTTAACAGGTGGGCCATCCTAATGGCAACACCACTGCCACGTCCTCTTCTCAAATCAGCCCGGGTTTTCTGTGCCATGAAAGGGCCTGCGGGCGAGTGTCTGATGTGCGAGGAAGACAGTAGTCAGAGGAGTGCTGACTTTGCGTGTTTCCACAAACCCGGGTGGAGAAAACTAGATGGCAGGAGGTAGTCAGGCAGAGAGGAGGAATGTGTGGGCCGGCAGGCAGGGACAGAGACAGAAAGACAGGAGCGTTGGTTATCGATGAGGAGAGTAAAGTTCTGAACCTCTCATTTGGAAGGATTTCCACCACTGGGCCAGTGAAGGGCCTTCAGCTGGTGTTAATGACGCGCTGTGTGTCAAGCAGCCAGACTTTAAAGCGTACGTCTCCCTCCCCATTTAGCAGTTTGAGTAATAAAGGGCCCCGAATAGTGGAGGGAGCACTGACAGGTGGTGGTGTGCTGGGGCTGTGCATGGTGTTGTCTGCCCTCATCAAGCACAAATAATAATAATAATAATAATAGTTATTATGCATTACATTGCTATGTCACTTTTATTAAATCTCAAAGGGCTTACAAAACAAAACAAAAAAACACACCAATGAAATGAAGCCCTTGAGATTTTTTTTGTATTGTTATTCTACCAGGTAAGTATGCTATGTCCTACGGAACCCCTTAGGGCTCATGATTAATTAAAACAAATGATCTAATCCATTCCCTCAACTTCTTAATCCATTCCCTCAACTTCTTAATCCATTCCCTCAACTTTTTTTTATCTATTCCCTTAACTTTATTCATTCCCACAATTTAAAACAAAATAATAATTCCTGTTTACAGTTCATCTGCCTCAGTGCAGCCATATTCCTGCATCTATCCCTCTAATGCTTCAGACAACTCCTCAGATACTGTCAGTCAAGGTAAACAAAAAGCTGGTAATGTGTCCTGATCTATTTGAATACCAGGCAGCAAGCCAGCTATAACATACCGTGACAAAATGTGTTAACCTAACTAAAAAAAACTATATACGGTATGCAAAAGAAAGTTTACCGAAAGAAAACTTTTGAATGATATGTTACAGTATAAAAAACCCTGGAAGTAACTGAACATATGCACATTTAAAGGAGCTCTGTGTTCAGGCTGCCTCTAAGGTACCTTGGCAACTACAGTATCCATACAATTAAACACGCTACGGTGGTGTCAAACCAAGACGCACTGTCAGACCTATGAAAAAATGTCCACAATGAAACACTGTAAAATGCAGTAAAGCAGAATGAGTGCTCGCTATCGCACTCAGACAGTTGTTGTTGTTTTTAAGTAGCGATGACTTGGAAGAAGAATTTTCAACAAGTATCTTTTTATTGCCCCGTTGAATTAACCTACTGCATTTTTTATTAGCTTCAATAGACAACTAGTTGGCTCGCTTTTGCTTGCTAATTTAGGTTAGTCGCCTCATTGAAACTTGTGCTCCTCAGTTTTAATTTGACATTTGCATGTTTGTTTAAAAATGTTTTCTGTTTATTAGCAGCTGATTCCATCTCACCAAAGAAGGTTTTAGAGCAGGCCAAACAGTGCGGTCCTGTCTGTATTTGTGTACGCCATGTATCTTATCATGTCTGACCTAAAAGGGTTAAACACCTAAGCTCAAATCGGAAACCAAATGCATCGGAGTGAAAGAAAGAGAAAAACCCCACTGGTTACAAAAGTACTTTTTAAAATGTGACGGTGAACTTTGACAGAAAACAACATGAAACATATAACCACACACATAGTCATATTATTTCAGCATGCCAGACCATTACACCCTAAACCTTAATAAAAGCATTTATTATTTTAATTCACATTGCTGTGTGCAGTATGGTGTAGGCAAATCTACTCCACCTACCCCGTGTCCTATAGGTTATTATAAGATGACTATTGGTTATTATAAGATGGCAATTTATTCACAATTAATTGTGATCTTGTGAAGCAGTTGGAAGTAAGTTACACATTTGCAATGTGTGAGTTACATATTTCTTGCTATTAACAAAGAATTTTCGGACTTATGTCTTTTCCACATTCTCATACTCTGAGGAACACTGCATTTCCCAAGCCCTATGCAATTTAGTTTAGCTTACACTGGCTAATTTGAAAGGGCTGGGTGGAGGGAAAATATCTCTGGAGTTTTTACCATGAACACACAAAGATATGTATTCACAACAGGAAATGATGTCATGCTGTCTCAGGGGCGAGACAGTTGACCTCTGAGTTAATTTACAGTGACAATATTACGCAGGCTATGAGATAGTGTCTCGATGAATGGC
>JACXGI010003138.1:30074-65493 GCA_016801175.1 Esox masquinongy | reverse complement strand
GAATCCAATCGAGAATCTGTGGAAAGAACTGAAAACTGCTGTTCACAAACGCTCTCCATCCAACCTCACTGAGCTCGAGCTGTTTTGCAAGGAGGAATGGGCAAAAATTTCAGTCTCTCGATGTGCAAAACTGAGAGAGACATACCCCAAGCGACTTACAGCTGTAATCGCAGCAAAAGGTGGCGCTACAAAGTATTAATTTAAGAGGGCTGAATAATTTTGCACGCCCAATTTTTCAGTTTTTTATTTGTTAAAAAAGTTTGAAATATCCAATAAATTTCGTTCCACTTCATGATTGTATCCCACTTGTTGTTGATTCTTCACAAAAAATTACAGTTTCATATCTTTATGTTTGAAGCCTGAAATGTGGCAAAAGGTCGAAAAGTTCAAGGGGGCCGAATACTTTCGCAAGGCACTGTAGGTGATCAATATTTGTGATCACGATTGTGGGGCTTCTGGCCTCTAACTTCTACAGTTCTGACCTGGATGCCTCAAATAGAGGTTTTGTGATCGCGATTGTGGGGCTTCTGGTTGACGAAAGTACACAAATGAGACGTTGTTATTTGCAGAAAAATAACCCTATTAACGTGGAAGAAGAATGAAGCATCTAACTTCTATGGTTACGCAGCAGTGAATAAAAAAAATGTCATTGACGCGCCTGCGCGACAATCGCCCTCAGAGGGAATCATCTAGGTAATGTGGAATCATCTAGGTTACACTTGTAATCCTGGTTCTCTGAATTGACCAGACCTCACCATATTGAATATGTGATTTATACAGTACTGTCCAGAAATCCTAGGCACCTGAAAGTCAAAATATAGCCATATATTTGGGAAATAAGTGTTTAGTTGTAAAAAAATAAATCAATTCCTGATGTGTTTGTTATCACAATGTGCCCCATCCCTGATTAGATGTGTTTGTTATCACACTGTGCCCCATCCTTGATTAGATGTGTTCATTATCACACTGTGCCCCATCCCTGATTAGATGTGTTTGTTATCACACTGTGCCCCATCCCTGATTAGATGTGTTTGTTATCATACTGTGCCCCATCCCTGATTAGATGTGTTCGTTATCATACTGTGCCCCATCCCTGATTAGATGTGTTCCTTATCATACTGTGCCCCATCCCTGATTAGATGTTCGTTATCATACTGTGCCCCATTTTGGGGTACTCAGTATCATACTGAGTACCCCAAAAATTTAAAGAAAGTTAGTTTGCCTTAAGAATTTATTCGACCTCTTTGCTTTTTCCCCATTGTATATAGTGTCTTTTGAGTACTCTATGTGTAACTCTGTGTTGTCTTGCACTGTCATGTCTGGCCAGGTCGTCATTGCAAATAAGAATTGGTTCTCAATTGGCTTTCCTGGTAAAATAAAGGTGAAATAAATAAATAAAATACAGTTGAAACTGTCATCCCCAGAGCCTCACATGTATGGGATGGGTCCAACTGGTTTAGAGCCGGCACGTGAAAATCTTCCTCCCCTGAATAAAGACATGGCTGAGGCTTCATCTAATCATCCTGTCATTTTTAAGGCACAAGGTAAGTTCTCTTCAGGGTTCCTAATTTAACTTATATTTTTTAGATAAGAAATTTGTGAGGTCAAAATTATAATCATACTGAGTTGATGGTGCTGTTGTGTTTCGTTCTAGGTAGGTTCTACAGTACCAAGGGGGATAACATCTCTCTACAGAACCTGCCCCAGTATAGGAATGAGTATAATGATCGTGCCAGGAGGGGCTTCTGCTACTGGCCCATCGACAAGAAGGCCCCTAAATGTGAGCATCCAACAAACAAGCATTTACTTTGAATCTGAATACTGTCTTCTTTGCTGGGGATGTGATCAATTGTACAATGTTTTGTGAACATATTGATGTCTCTATGCAAGAGTTTCAGACTGATTCACTGAGTGGCCCAAAGCAGTGCCTATATTTTTGAGTAACAACATGTCTGAATTGTGCTAGAATATGAAGTTTAACTGGAGATGATGTTGATTCAGCCAGATGACTAATGATGATGATATAATGACATTTGATGGTCTTTGCTGGTAGGTCATGGACACAGCCTTGGAGCCTACAAGACTTTACTGGGATTACCAAGAGTCTGAAGACGGGAATCTATACAATGTTACAATGTTGACGCATGTGTATATTATTAAAGTAATCCTGTTTCTCTGAAAGAGAGAGCAACACTTCACTTAATGAGAAATGCTACAACCTAGTGACAATAGCGAATGCTACAACCTAGCGATATATACTCCCTTATCTTTCACAGAGACAAAATAGTGTAAACCGGACTGGATGTCTCATCTCCTTAATACTCTCTTTCAGTCGAGAATTTGACATTGCTAAATGGAAACATTTGTCTACCACGTCAAACCTATTTCACACATGACCAATAAATAGGGCCTCTAAACCTCACTCTAGCTTCTGGACAACATATTTTCTTTCTGATTAACCCCATTTCTGCCACTGTTGAGACCTTATGTACCATATTCTGATCTATAAAATCCATATTATAAAATGTAGCCAACGTGGGTAGGCAGTGCTGAATTCAAGCCGTGGCACCTCTCGGATTTTGCTCAGATTGTTCAGGCACCTATTTTCCACAGATCCGGAATCTGTCATGAATTAGTTGTCTTTTTGACTATGTTGCTGGTCATAACATATGAAATGGGTACTGTTTTAGTACACGGTTGGATAACATAGGGCATTTAAAATGTGCTGGGGATCTGTTTTGCCCATTAAAACTACTACAACAACTCCCCAGTACATCTTTAATTGACCACCACAATGAGATTGGGGAGGGGACTGTGGATGTGTTTGTGAGTTTACTTATTTGTGTGTTTACTTACTAAATATTTCCTTACAAAGAAAAATTATTCAACAACTCTGGAAAACAGTTGTTCAAGCATAGCAGTCTGAAAAGAAATACAAAACCATTTCAAAGGTTCTGGGGCTCCACTGAGTAGCAAGGCAGAAACCACTGCTCACTAAGGACATGAATGCTCGTCTCGAGCTTGCCAAAAATCAATTGGATTATCCTGAAGAGTTTTGGAACAATGTTCTATGGACAGGTGAGTCAATTTTGGTCCTGTGGTGAAAACCCAAACACTACCTTCCAGAATAAGAAGCTCCCATCAACTGTGAAGCATGTGGTTGTTGGGTTTTAGATTGGGGATGCTTTGCTGCATCAGAACCAGGACAACTGGCCATCATTAAAGGAACCATGAATTCGGCTTTATTAGGGAATTCTGCTGAAGGCCATGTCTGTAAGCCGAAGCGCAGCTGGGTCATGTAGCAGGACATACAAAGCACACAAGCAAGTCCACATCACTATGTTTGAAGTTGAACAACAAGAAATGTTATTTTTTGAGGCAAACAAATACAAATAATATTTAAATAATAACAACTCTGCACTCAGGTGGAGACTATTAAATTAGATGTGTAGATTACTTGAACCTTCTTACCAAATGTATTGATATTGGTTAGGACACAAAAACAGAGCTGAGATCAGTATGCTGGGTTAATCATTAAACTCCACACGGAGTTTCATTTTTGTAAACACCAAAATATCCTGACCAAGGAATGAATCCTAATTTCATTTTTGACGTCAAGTCGGTCACGTGGATTCACTTTCCCATGCGCACGTGGCTGTTTCACGACTGGTTGTTTTCGCCTCTTGTCGCGGAAGGTAAAATGTTTAACCGCTATGCATATTTTGTCTCCAATTAAATATATTTTCGATTGAAGGTTTTCAATATTGTATCATACTTAAATACGATTTTACTTGATAAAATGTTCCTTTTTGATGCTAATTAATTTAGCGAAGGACAGTACTAGTTGACGTGCGCGACGCCAGGTAGTGTGCTAGCTAGTTAGTAAATGATTGACGCGGGATAGAAAACTAGCCTGTCTGCAAATTGCATGTGTCTACTGTACTTGCAAGACTATGAACGTGAGATTCCCAGAGAATCCCTGTTTAGAATTTTTGAAGGTTAACTAGTTACATCAACTTCTTAGCCAGTAATTCAGTCAAGCACTCCCGATTTTAAAACGGACTAGCAAATGTGTTGTCCATCGTTTTCCCTCCGTCTTCAGTAAGCAAAAACGATGACACTGTACTTGTCTTGGAAAGAAAAATGGAGAATAAAGTTTGATGTCTGTTTCTACAGAAAATACTGTCGTTGGGAAAAAAACAACTTGCAGGGTAAAAAATTCCTGTAAGTGTTACCATTGGTGTTTTTTTATTCGTGTTCAGCTTCTGTCTACTTTGATATATTGAAGACAAATCACCAAACCTAATGCTTCTTTGACTTTTACAATGTATTGACTTAATTGATTGACAAACATGGGTATTCATTGTGTTTCTGACTAGATTTTCTGAAATGGATCGCAACAACAGAAAGAAAGTGAAGTTTGAATGGCTACGGACAACACTTGGCTCGCCTACAAAGTTCCGCAAGGGTGGTGGTGGCACGCCCGAGCCAACCCGCTGGGGTCAGTTTCCCAGTGAGGTTATGACTTCCCCTGATCTGAACGTGACGACAGGGTCAGCCGGCTTAGCAGAGCTGGAGGACATCTGTCTAAACACACCAAAGAGAAGGGCTGGCCCCTCACCAGGAGACTGTAGTGAAGGCAAACCTGATGGGAGCAACTTCTTCACAGGCAAAATGAAGGGTCTCAGGAAGCTCTCCAGAAAATGTTTGCAAGGTCTGACTTCCTCCAAGTCCAAGGTAAGTCCTGACAGCAGCTTCTGCTGAGCAGCTCAATACTATGATTTTTGCTCTCTGGCCAAATTAAATATAAATGTATGCCAAACAAAAAACAGTCAAACCATACGACTATAAAATTACTAACATCTTAGATGTTAAGTTTTGCAAACAAATAAATTACCTGGTTATTGAACTGAAGTGAGTTGGATCAACACCTGGTAATATAGTGATGTAACAATTTGACATCATGGCTCCTTCATTTGTACTGAACAGAAACATGAAATATATTTAATAAAATGGTTGACTGCAATTGATTGCTAACACATTTAAACTATTAGTATTACTTTAATTAAAAAAATAATCTGTGGGACATTTTAACTCAACAATTCAGACTGCACTGCTCAAAAAATTAAGGGCACCCGTAATTATCACAGTATAACACCAAGTCAATTAAACATCAGGGATATCAATCTGCCCAGTTAGGAAGCATAAGCGATTGTGAATTAATTTCACCTATTTTGGTGCAAATGAAAGTGACAACAGGTGCACTGGAGATGCAACAGCAAGACAATCTCCAAAAAGGGAATGGTTTTGCAGGTGGTGGCCACAGACAATTGCTCTCTCCTTATCCTTCCTGACTGATTCTTCTCTAGTTTTACATTTTGCTAGTGTCCTTGTCACTACTGGTAGCATGAGACGGTACCTGCAGCCCATTCAGGTTGCACAGGTGGCCCAGCTCCTCCAGGATGGCACATCCATATGTGCCGTTGCAAGAAGGTTTACTATGTCTCCCAGTAAAGTCTCAGGAGCATGGAGGAGATACCAGGAGACCGGCCGTTACACGAGGAGAGCTGGACAGGGCCATAGAAGGGCATCAACCCAGCAGCATGACTGTTATCTGCTCCTTTGTGTGAGGAAGAAAAGAAGGAGCACTGCCAGAGCCCTACAAAATGACCTCCAGTGTGCTACTGGTGTGCATCTTTCTGACCAAACTGTTAGAAACAGACTCCATGAGGGTGGCATGAGGGCCCGATGTCCTCTAGTGGGACCTGTGCTCACAGCCCAGCAGTGTGCAGCTCATTTGACATTCACCAGAGAACACCAGAATTGGCAGGTCTGCCATTGGCTCCCCGTTCTCTTCGCAGATGAGAGTAGGTTCACACTGAACATGTGACAGACGTGAAAGAGTCTGGAGATGCCGTTGTGAACGTTATCTAGCATGAACGGTTTGGCGGTGGGTCAGTGATGGTCTGGGGAGGCATATCCTTGGAGGGTCGCACAGACCTCTACAAGCTAGCCAACAGTACCCTGACTGCTGTTAGGTACCAGGATGAAATCCTCAGACCCATCGTCAGAACCTATGCTGGTGCAGTGGGCCCTGGGTTCCCCCTGGTGAGGGACAATGCCCGGCCTCATGTGGCCAGAGTATGTAGGCAGTTCCTGGATGACGAAGGCATTGATGCCATTGACTGGCCCTCACGTTCCTTAGACCTGAATCCAATTGAGAACCTCTGGGACGTTATGTATCGGTGCATCCGACAACACCAAGTAGCGCCACAGTCTGTCCAGGAGCTCACTGATGCCCTGATCCAGGTATTGGAGGCGATCCCCAAGGACACCATCCGCCATCTCATCAGCAGCATGCCCAGATGTTGTTGGGAAAGCATACAGGCATGTGGGGGCCATACACACTATTGAGTCACAGTATGAGTTGCTGTGATGAAATTCATGCAACTTGGAACAGCCTATGATTTCAACTCTTTCAACGAATTACAATATACAGTAAAGGTTTTGATCTTTAAATACATTTAGTTCATCAAGACCCAATGTGTGATTTAAGTGTTCCCTTGATGTTTTTGAGCAGTGGATTTATTGCAGTGTGGATTGATGTCCTTGTTGCCCACTTTTACAGCTGATGTCCTGGTGGATGGGGTGGGAGGAACATGACATCAAGGGCACTAGGTATAATAGTGGTATAGTTAGTAAAATGTCAGTATTGTGGTGGTAATACCCTGAACCTCAGAACCTGTCCTGGAACTTTGTTTCAGCCCAACAAAAATCTACTTTATTGCATTTATTTAATTAACTCAACAAATAAGTAAAACATTATTTATTGACATTCTAAATCCTGGCTTTAGTTATCGCTTCATATGTCCGTTTGGTTTTTCCTCAGGCTGGAATCATGGACACAATGTCCCAGACAGAGAACCTGGTCCCCTCACCTACAACCTCCAGTGGTCTGAAGAGGAAAGACAGGACCCCAGAGGAGGGGTCAAAGGCCATCTATCTGAAGGCTTTGACCGCCGCTATCAAGGCAGGAGAGAAACAGTCCCCGGACAAAGTGACTGCCAGGAAAAGCCTCTCTCTCACCAAGTCCACAGAGAGGAGGCATTCTTCGGAAACGGTTATTGAGCCTGTTTTGGAACCTGATGACAGTGCGCCCTTTGACTGCTGTTCCGTCCAGTCAGAGATAGATTCAGAAGACATGGCTCCCTTCGAAGGCAAAGGCTGCTGTTTCCCCCCGCTGGTGTTTGTTGACACTGACACACAAGATGAGAATGTTATTGTGAAAGACACACAGGTGATTCATTTCCAAAAAGGCTCCAGAAACTGTTGAACATGCAATTGCAAGTGTATTATGCATGATTCATATTTTTTTATCAAAAAGTATACCTCCTAACCCCATATCTTCTTCAGAGTATAGTGTTGAAAGAGGAAGCTTCTCCTGATTGGTCAGATGACGAGGATCCTGTAGTGGTGGAGACGCTCTCCCAGGATGAGTATTCCAATGCCAAGGAGGTGTTTAGGAGGGAGGTCAGTGACTCCTCCACATCTGGTCTGAAGTACCTTCCTAACCCTTCTTTCCTGAACCTTGGAACATACACCCCTGACACCTGGAAACTGAACCCTCCCGCTGCGACGGATCAAAGTGGCGGTGTTTTAGTGCCCTCTTTCTCCTCCACGTCTGCGGATGAACTGAACGGATCTTTCCGGTTACTGAGTGAGAGCCCATCTCAACTGTCCCCTCAGTCATGGAGGACGGTGTTCATTTCCTCCGGGCACCCCCCCTCGGAGAAACCCGTTACCCAGCCGGCACTCAGCCCCGGCGTTGGTTCCCCGTCCTGCCCCAGCAGTGTGTGTTCCTCCCTGGACCCCTTTGCTCTGCGGCGGACAGTTACGTGTTCCAGAATCGGCCCTGTTCTCTCCAGTCGCAACCGCCCCTGTGACCGGACCTGTCGTAGCTATTCTGATGGCGGGCCCTCCTTACCCTCCCCCTCTGGTTACTATGAAAATAGCGCCACCACCAGGAGAATGTCTGTAGGGGCGGAGACTATATGGTCATGCAACCCAGGCCTAAAGGGATCGAGCCAGCATGGCTTTGTGGACACCCACTGTCACCTAGACATGCTGTGGGGCAAGCTGGGCTTCCGGGGGACCTTTGCTCGCTTCCGCCGTCTACACCAGAGCAGTTTCCCACCGGAGTTCCATGGCTGCATCGCCGACTTCTGCAACCCTCGGGTAATGGTGCGTGAAGCACTGTGGGAGGGGTTGTTGGCAGAGGAGCTGGTCTGGGGGGCGTTCGGCTGCCACCCCCACTTTGCCAAGGCGTATTCCGAGGTCGACGAGCGCAGCATTCTAGCGGCCATGCGACACCCCAAAGCTGTCGCCTTTGGTGAGATTGGCCTGGACTACTCCCACAAGAACTCGACCGACACCCCCCGGCAGAAAGAGGTATGGTCATGGTGAGGCTGCTCATTTGCCTGAGCCACGGGGTTGAAGAGCTGCTGCTGGCTGGAGGCCGTGATGGTGTTGTGTGTTTCTGTCCTGCAGGTGTTTGAGCGACAGCTGAAACTGGCCGTTGCCATGAACAAGCCTCTGGTGATCCACTGCAGGGAGGCAGATGATGACCTGCTGGTGATCATGAAGAAGTGTGTGCCCCGGGACTACAAAATCCACAGGTCCGTGTGTGGTCCCGTTGAGCAATTCTTCACTGCTATGAAGGCCTGTTGTTTGTTATGAACCAGTTTTCTATTGCGACATACCTTTTCCACAGACACTGTTTCACCAACAGTTACCCGGTAATAGAGCCCTTGCTGAAGGAGTTTCCCAACCTCTGCGTAGGCTTCACAGCCCTCATTACTTACCCGAGGGCTCACGAGGTCCGTGACGCCATCCGCAAGATCCCCCTCGACCGCATCCTCCTAGAGACAGACGCGCCCTACTTCCTGCCCCGACAGGTACACACACATGAGACGGTGGTTTGACTGTGTATGTATGCTGATTGTGTCTTTTGTCTCCGTTCCCCGCTAGGTAAGTAAAGATGTCTGTAGGTTTGCCCACCCTGGCATGGGTATTCACACATTGCGTGAGATCAGCCTCCTGAAGGGACTGAACATGGCCACTGTGCTCACCGCGGTCCGAAACAACACAACCCAGCTCTACGGCATATGACAACAGCATCAGGGATGGTCTCCGTCCCAAACCGGTTACCATGACTTTCAACATTAGAGTACAAGGTGTTGGTGAAGAGATTTGACACTCCTTGTATCAAACATGGCAGCCTCACTGTGTAAGATTTTGTTACACAAGTGTCACATTACATCAGTATTTGAGAGTAAAAAAACATACCTGTATATATTTTCCAAATTGTCTTTGTTTGCAGCCAGTGTGGGCAGCACTTAACATGAACAAAAGTTCTTTAGTTTAGTTAATGCTTTGAGAAGAAAAGAATGTGTCGAAAAAATAATACAGTGGTCAAGTTTTATTTAGCTGGACCCCATGGCTCTGCATAGTTTTATGAGTTAAGTCAGAAACCGTGGCGAGAAGGCATTAATAGCTTAATGCTCCATTGGAGCTTTACTTAGTTCTAAGAGATGCCAGTGGTCTCAGCGACTCACACTAAACTTGAGGCCATATACATCGACTGGAATCCAAATTTCGTGTTTGTTTTAATTTTTTTACATCACATTTATATATTCTATTTTTTAATTACATTTGATGAATGCTGTGATTTGTTTGAGATCATTTGACTAGCCCTTTTTGTTCTGCATTTTCGTCCTGTCTGCATGTGTTCTGGTGTGTTGGTTTTGATGCAGTTGATGTAGAAGCTTTCTAATCCAGGTTCCTTCCTCTTTATCAAAGGATGTGATGGAAGGTTGTCATGCACTCATTAAAAAGTGTATATTTTTACCATTTGGTGACGTGTGAATTGATAAATGAGCATGGTGGTCCTTTGAATGCTGCTCCAACTCCAGAGCTCATTAAACTCCTCCCAGGAACATGGAGGCTGTGCTGCATGAGCTCAATTGACTCTGAAGTAGGTTAATACTTCTGATCAGGGTCAGTTTAATCATAGTCCAGCAACTATGCAAAACAACTTTTTTGATATAGTCACTAAATTTCACAGTTAGGGTGTGTCTAAAGTATTTTTAGTGCTCAAGGATATGCCCATGTTTACACAAAACATTGTTTATATGATTGTGGGCTCCTAAATCTGTAGTGTAGATGGAAAAATATTGGCAGTCCAGTCTACTTGTCTCTTGCCATGAGCACCTTATATCCTAATCTCATATTTCTTGAAGGCTTTGAAATCACAATCTCTCAGAATACAGTGATTATTACTGAAACAGTGGTATAGTGTTAGCCTTTTTATTTTTTACATTTTAGTTGATTTAAAATCGAAAGATAATATGCTCATATGCAATAAATAACTCCAAGTTTCAAATTGGAGTAGGATCAATTTATCTGATCATCTGATTTCTCTCGACCTCTGGTTCGAGAGACGAGTAATGATGCTATGTTGCTTACTCCGAACCAGTAGGTGGCAGTGCTCAGTCTCGACACTTATTCACTAGTGACATCTAGAAAGCTATGGGATGTTTCGATGTTGTGTTTCGTCGGCAGTTATCGTTCTGTTTAGGAGGTTTCTGGATAGCGAAATCTAACAAACATGGATAGAAAGAAAAAACAATATGAAGTTACTGCTTCATCTGTGAGTTGTTCGATCTAATATAGTTGGATATCTGTTTTTGATTGTCGGGAGTGTCAACAATATACTGTATTAACAACGTACAGTATATTGTCATTGCGGGCTAGCTAGTTAAATATAACTTATTTGGTGTGGATGTTCATTCATGTTATGAGTATGTTATTTGTGACCCAAGGTTGATATTACTTTCAATCATTGCCGTTTAAATATATTATGTGATACAGTTTGTGCATATTTCAATCGAAAACCCTGTCCTCTGCAGCTTGTTGATCTTAAAGCAGAACTGTACAGGAAGCAAGAGCAATTCAAACATGAGAAACTGGAGCAAGATGCTGGGACTAGCGTTAAATCCAAATTTAAAATCAAGGTAATATCGAGCCTTTTACGAGACAGACGTTGTAACGTTAGCCTAATTAACTTTATAACATGAATTGTGCTCTTGTCCCTGTAAAGAAACCTAATCAATGGAAACAGAATGAAGGTGTTTCAGAGCGGGCACAGAAAGATGAGGAACAGATGACAGAGGAAGACAAAAATCTAGACATGGCAAAGTGAGTTCAAAGTGATGTACTTCTCCAGGGGCCACATCATTCATGATGTTACTAAAAGGTCCACAAAATATACTGATTTACTTTAATTACCAGAAAATTGGATTTGCAGTATAAACATACACACCTATCAGCCATAACATTATGACAACTGACAGGTGAAGTGAATGACACTGATAATCTTGTTATCATGGCACCTGTCAGTGGGTGGGATATATTAGGCAACAAGTGAACATTCTGTCCTCAAAGTTGATGTGTTAGAAGCAGGAAAAATAGGTATGCTTAAGGATCTGAGCAACTTTGACAAGGGCCAAATTGTGATGGCTAGATGACTGGGTCAGAACATCTCCAAAACTGCAGCCCTTGTGGGGTGTTCCCGGTCTGCAGTGGTCAGTACCTATCAAAAGTGGTCCAAGGAAGGAAAAGCAGTGAACTGGCGACAGGGTCATGGGCGGCCAAGGCTCATTGATGCATGTGGGGAGCGAAGGCTGGCCCGTGTGGTCCAATCCAACAGACGAGCTACTATAGCTCAAATTACTGAAAACGTTAATGCTGGTACTGATAGAAAGGTGTCAGAACACACAGTGCATCGCAGTTTGTTGCGTATGAGGCTGCGTAGCTGCAGACCAGTCAGGGTGCCCATGCTGACCCCTGTCCACAGTCGAAAGCTCCTACAATGGGCACATGAGCATCAGAACTGGACCACGGAGCAATGGAAGAAGGTGGCCTTTGTCTCATGAATCACTTTTTTCCTTTTACATCACGTGGATGGCCGGGTGCTTGTGCGTTGCTTCCCTGAAGAACACATGGCACCAGGATGCACTATGAGAAGAAGGCAAGCCGGCGGAAGCAGTGTAATGCTTTGGGCAATGTTCTGCTGGGAAACTTTGGGTCTTGCCATTCATGTGGATGTTACTTTGACATGTACCACCTACCTGAGCATTGTTGCAGACCATGTGCACCCTTTCATGGCAACGGTATTCCCTAAAGGCATTGGCCTCTTTCAGCAGGATAATGTGCCCTGCCACAAAGCAAAAATTGTTCAGGAATGGTTTGAGGAACACAACAACGAGTTCAAGGTGTTGACTAGGCCTCCAAATTCCCCATATCTCAATCCAGTCGAGTTTCTGTGGGATGTGCTGGACAAACAGGCCCGATCCATGGAGGCCCCACCTCACAACTTACAGGACTTAAAGGATCTGCTGCTAACGTCTTGGTGCCAGATACCACAGCACACCTTCAGAGATCTAGTTGAGTCCATGTTTTGACGGGTCAGGACTGTTTTGGCGGCAAAAGGGGGACCTACACAATATTAGGCAGATGGTCATAATGTTATGGCTGATCGGTGTGTATTGTTTCTGAAAAATACTAATAGAAAAATATTCTATGTCTGCTGTTACCTGGATGTGTACATTTCTTGATAGCTGGAGTTATGCAATCCAAAAATATGCCTCTGCTTACTTTTAAAACATCTGGTGGGTGTTTCATCCACAGAGGGCCAATTATAGTATTAATGGAAACATTTTAATATTTTCAAAACTATACATTTTGCGTTCAGCCAAGCCTTTTTATCAAAACCTAAGATCTACTAATTCACATACTTTTTCTCGTATATCTGTCTAAAAACATTGTAATTTTAATCTAACATAATGACGTATAATGGTTGTAATTAGCTGAATGTTACCAACATGCCAAAAGAATCCCCCTCAGTTCTGTGAACCAAATGCAAAATTTACTTTGCAGTTTTTCTTGCAATCTTGTTTTTAAATCTGGTGTCACAACCCCTAGTTTGGGAAATGATGTGCCGCACCAAAAGCTTATATATACCTAGTTTAGGGAAAACGTCTCTACTATTTATTATATGTCAATATTTGCCCACAGGCGCAAGCTAGAGGAGAAGGCCAAACTGTATGAGCAGATGACTAAAGGAGACTTTCCTGGTATAGTATTATGTCATCCATTATACTGCTCGAGAAGCCTGAACAATATAATGTTCAACTGTATTGTTGACGTGTGAAGGCCGTGCATGTGCCTTTTGCATTTTTCATGTTGGAATTATTGTTCTCTTTCCCAATTATATCAGATGAGGAGACAGAGGCACTTTTCCTGGTGGATTTCACCCAGAAGATAATTGACAAGAAGAGAGAAAATCATGCCCAACAGGAGAGCGAGAGAGAGGACCGAGAGAGCTCTTCCCCCATCCCACCACCCGAGAACCCAGACGAGGAATGGTAACGCCTAATCAGCATATACTACTGGATATCTCCTCTACAGTAGAAGCAGAGTATTGGATTTTAGATGCCACTGAACAGTCACCGGTTAGGAATTTAAAGAACCGTTGTCTGATTGGTCCTTAGGGTGGATTATGTGGATGGTTTGGGACGATCCCGGAGATGCCTGAAGAAAGACTTACCCAGATTCCAGAAAATGAACCGAGAGTTTCAAGGAAAAGGGTATATTTTATTCTGAACAAAAGTTAGATTATAATGTCAGTGTCACCAGTACTGTAGCGTTGCTGCTTGTGTTTCGTGTACACAGACGTGACCCGGCTGAGAAGGACCTATTGTCAGAAGACATGCGTAGGGAACTGCAGAGGCAGCAGTGGGAGAGGGAAGAGGAGGAGGCCATGAACAGACCTGTGGGACCAATCCACTATGAGGACATCAGGGAGCAAGGTTGGCATCATAGTCTTTTCAAAGATACATAAATGAAGTTATTATATTGAAGTAAACTAATGTGTTAAACAGGTAACCCAACCCAAGCCACAAATTGCTATCATAACATTTTTATGATGATTATATTTCTCTGTATTTCATAGTTTAGAGGGCATCAAAATGACACTGTGACGACTGGAAGTGCGATGCCCAAGGGCTTTAACCCAGAAAAGAGTTCCTCATTCTCTCCCGGATCAGGTCCAAAGTGCAGAAATTGTGTGCATTTGATCCGCTTGCCACCAGTTAAATTGCAGAAGTTATAGTAATTTAATAATCAACATGTGAAATTCGTTGAAGAAATCTCATGTTACAAACCCCCAATGCGAAGCACACTAGTATTAAAGTGAGGATTCCCACCTCCCCAACGTGTTAACTGCTTTGTTTCATGGTAGGAAGAAATTGTATTAAGATGAATGTGTACTTTTAACAAAATATATACTTTTTCATGACTATATATGTCCATTCTATCTGCTGGCTGATTTAGTGATCTGGACAGCTGATAATTGTTTTAAAAGCATTATAATATCTCAATTCCCAATAATTTTACTTAATGATATGTTATTCCATGATTTTCACATTTCACAGACTGACCTCACTGAAGCTAAATCATGGTGGAACAACATATTTTACTAAGAGACCACAGGCTTTCCCAAAATGTGAAGATTTGTGTGTTTGGCCGTGGTTTACCTTTTAACATTGGAATTTCCAACATTTATAAGTCATGGTGGGCTGAGATCGCACTTCAGTCTCTACGAATGTCCCTGCTTTCAT
This sequence comes from Esox masquinongy, assembly GCA_016801175.1. Taxonomy (NCBI): domain Eukaryota; kingdom Metazoa; phylum Chordata; class Actinopteri; order Esociformes; family Esocidae; genus Esox; species Esox masquinongy. Next base: position 50,755 of record JACXGI010003138.1, on the reverse strand, counting down.
CTGAAAAAATGTGCGTTCTGACCTCTTTACAATGGGCACATGTGTATATTATTTCACGATATGGGGGTGCAGTCCAAAGCTGATGGTTATCAAATGGAACTAGCCAATTTCCTCGGTACGTTTGAGAGCAGACCCGCATAGGTGGGCTCTCTGTGGATTATGGATGACATTTTATCTCTTCCACTCCCTCCGCTCCGCGCATCTAATCACTCTCCTCCCTGTTGTCTGTCTTGGTCAGAGGCCCGTGAGCTTGGTGTGGGATACTTTGCCTTCTCTCAGGACCAGGAACAACGCAGGAAACAGAGAGAGACCCTGGACATGCTCAGAGACCAGGTCAGCCGCTGCCACCCCTGAGATTAGGATCATCTTCTGTTATCTAGCAGTTCTTTCAAATAACTCAAAGCTGATTGTTATTTAATTCGATTTTGTCTCTCTTTCTCTTTCTATCAGACAACAGACCAGCGTAGTAAGAGGGAACAGCTGAAGGAGAAGAGGAAGACTATGCTGGATGCTCGACTTGCCAAGGTGAGGCAGAGGAAGATGAAGAAGTCCAAGCTGGACGGGCCTGAGGAGAACCCGGGAACTGAACACAATCAAGGTTAGAGGACACTTCCACAGTGAAACCCAATCCTGGACTAATAACTGATCATGCTGGACTAGACCAAACGGTCATGACTGTATCCTACTATGTGTATATGTTGGACTGATGTAAATCCTGTTTTGTTTTCTGTGGTATCACTTCCTTTAGCAGAGGAAGACCTAATTGGTCCCCTGCCCCCCTCCGATGAAGGCGTTGAGAAGGCCCCTGTTGTGAAGAAGGTGGAGGTGGAGATCCAGGAGAGGAGAGACACCAAGCCAGGTGTCCCCCATGTCCGGGAATGGGACAGGGGCAAAGGTAACCAGAACCCCCTGGTCAGGGACATGATTTACATGAACTGCGGCCGAAACGCTATAATATAAAGCAGGAGAGATCTAGGTTTAACAAAGGCTTATTTCTACGAAATGTTATTTTATTTAGGGATGCACTGATTAAACGGCCAGCAATCGGTAACGGACGATTTTAGGCAAAAAATGTAATAATCGGTATCGGCCGACTACCTTAAAATGACCGATTACTTGCGACTGATTGTGGTCTCTGAAAAGGCATCACACTTACCTAATTTTTATAATAGACTAACGTTTATCCAGTCACGTGTCAATGACAGGTAATATAGTGCCAGGCTGCTTAGTTGCACAGTATATAAGGTGAGAGCTATCTCACTTATTCAATAAATAAAAAAAATAAACACTTCGAACTCAATACAGCATCTAAAAGCAAGACATAAAGAAGCCTGCAGAGTTTCTACAAACAACAGTTGCAGCTAAGACCGCTACCCCTCCCACCACCTGGACTCCATCATAGGCGTAAATCCCGGGGGGGACACGACCCCCCATCCTGGGGAAAACTATGATTTGCCCCCCCCCCTGTAAACTGTAAACATAACTACATAAATTCAGCAATATTAATAAGAAGCAATGAAAGCATGTGTGCTGATTATAAAATAATAATAGAAATAATATAATTATAAATAATAGAGCGTTTTTTAAGCAATTTTTTTAAGTCAAAAAATTGCAACACACCCGCCCGTTTCCTCACAATGGTTTGATCTACTGCCCACCTCCCCCACAACCCTCAGCAGTGGCACATCGTGCAGGTACGGTGCGCGTGCGTCTGTTGTTGGTGGTTGACTTTCAGTAAGTAGTTCAAACAAAGGATATGTTAGACATTTCTTTTCTTCTACCACTCAATATAATAAAACACATTTGTAACAGTCACCAGCCTTCATTTTCTCTGCATTGAATTACAGGACACTCTTTAAGTAAGCTAGCGGTTAGCTGATGTTTGCTAGCAAGCTACAGTAACATCAACCAGCTTTTGCAGTTGTTTGAATTTGAGTATGAGAGAAGCTTGCAATGCAGTGTATGTAGTGTTCCTTAGCTGGCAAGGTGACAGTGTTCGTGTCGACCGTCTGAAAGGCACTCAATGCACGTAGCTAACGTGAGGCTAATCCAGTACTTGGTTCTGGTAGTTGGCCTATGTGTCATGATCATGTCTGGTGGGAACATCCTGAAATAAACTAGTTTAGTTGTTTATGATGAATTCTATTGTTGGCTTTTGAATACATGTGTTTTTCATATCTGGCTATAAACATGGCCTTTCCACAGTCTAGTGCAGTGGTTCCCAACCAGGGGTACTATGACCCTTGGGGGTACTTGGCCTCTCCACAGGGGGTACTTGAAAACACTCCTGATACTATAGACTTACTAGTGAAATTAACATGAGGGGGTACTCCAAGCAGTGCAAAATCTTTTGGGGGGTACAGTAACTGAAAAAGGTTGGGGGCTACTGGTCTAGTGGAACAGTCTAGTGGTGTTTGCTGAATGTCTTCTCTTTCCAATCTGACAATACTTTCCTTTCCCAGTGGACTTTTTTGGTGAGTGGACGAGTCGTCGGCGGGACGAGAGGGAGTCAGAGTTTGCCCCTCCTTCCGCGTACTTCAGTGACGATAAGAAACAGGGCTACAGGAAAGGGGCCAAATGGGAGCAGGACAAACCTAAAATGGCCTTCAAGTGGTCAGAGGCCCAGGGTGGAGAGCGTAAAGAGACACTCCTGCCTCAAGATAAAACCAAAGGTTCTTCTGTACCCCAGCCTCAGCCCGAAAGTGCTCCTATGCCCCAGCCCAGTACCCCTGTACCCTCTGAACCTCAACCCACACCATGCCCTTCTCTCACCCAAAACACTGTCCAACCACAAAATGCTTCAACAGACCCTCATTGCCCACCTCAACCAACTCAACCCCAATACACACCGCCTCTGCCTCAGAACCCCGCTACCCTACCCGCCCAACCCCAACACACACCGCCTCTGCCTCAGAACCCCGCTACCCTACCCGCCCAACCCCAACACACACCACCACCACCGACGCAAACTCAGTTTGTTTCCCCGTTTCAGCACCAGTTTGCACCTCCGCCCTTTCATCCCCAGTATCCTCCTCCACCACACCTTCCATATTCAGCCTCACCCCAGTACCCTCTGCAATTCCTCCCACAGTACCCACCCCAGTACCTCCCACAGTATCCTCCCCAGTACCTCCCTCAGTATTCTCCCCAGCCCCAGAGTCAGTGCCCTCCCCAGCCCCAACCCTCTGCCCAAAGCCTGGATGACATGCTGGCCTTCTACAAGAATTCTGTTTGATTCATAAACCTCCCTCACACAGGTGATTCACACCTGGATTAACCCAAATTCAATAACTCACTATGTGTTAGACTAATTGAGCACCAAACAAGGATTGAGCTTTGTAATTTATAACCTAATATTTTTTTTTAGGGTCTATGATTAAAGCTTAGTTTCATTTTACGTGGTGTTGTCTTTTCTGAATGCTCCTGGTTTGTGATTTAAGGCACTTGTCCATAACTACAAATGGTTGTGTAATAGATTGATGCATGACTGAATCAGCCAGTGGTGAGCTTGGTTATAGACTTGGGATCTTGTTGATGTGGTGTTGTATTTGAGAACAATACACAGGACATGATGTAATGGATGTTTTCGGGGTAAGTATATGCATTGACTTGTCTGAAAGTTGCTCAAGTCACAGCCTCTTTGCATTTAGATGGCTATACAGTATCTATGGAATCTAAAATGTACCAGCGGAATGTAATTTGAAGGATTTACTTGAAATGACTTCAGATTGAACCTCAAGATGGGGCTGTGTCCTTTACAACTGTTACATTACTTAAGCATGTTGGAAACACAGCAGAGGTGGGGCAATGTATGTATACTTGCATGAAACGCACCTCTGCTGCACCTAGTCACACACACTGCAGCTACTCTATGATCTTTCCTGCTTCTTAGTAACTACCCTACCATCAGTACACATCTACCTAAATGACCTAGTCATTTACCCTGACAATCTGTACACAGCTAACTAAAACTACCTAGTCATTTACCCTAAACCCCTTTACAATTATTGCCAACCTTGGTAAAGATGAGCAAAAATGTCTATAAGAAATTTTGTTCATCAGCTTGATCTTACACTCAATACAGTTTGAGGGAAATGTAAACACTTAAGAAAATAATATTTTCTTCAGAAATGTATTGGAAGCCCTGTGTTTACTACTTAGCCCAAGTCTTCATTCTAACATAACAGCACTGAGTCATCTATAATAATTGAAAAGGTGGGAGAACATAGCCAGGGATTTGAGACCATCCATGCAGTATTTCTTAAGATCCTTCAGAATTCTTGGTTCTTGTGGACTCTTCAGCTCATCGTATGGGTTTTCAATGGGGTTTAGGTCAGGGGACTGGGATAGCCTTTAATTCTGTTGCCAGTTATTTTGTGGAATTCGTGGAATGCTTTTGATTTTTGTCCTGCTAGAAGATCCAATAATGACCCAGTTTTTGCATCTTGGCAGAGATAGACAGATTTTGCTGTCAAATCTGGTACTTCACCAAGTCTGTGATGACAGCAGCTGATGTCCTGCCCATCTCAAAACAACATATTACCACCACCATGCATGTCTCCTCAACAAATAAGACGTTATCGCAATGCCATACGCTTGGTCACCAGTGCCCCCTATAATACTCATTTACTGTGATCTTTATGCTCTGATAAACTGTCCCTCCCTGCATACACAATGCTAGACTTCCTGGTACCTACTTACAGTCACTACTGTACTTGACCCTCTTAGCCTAATCCCTCCATTACCTTAACACACTCCTCAGTATTTGCCTGCCCAAAAGAAATCTACGCTCTGTAGATAGCTTACACTGGTCTTTCATAAAGTATGTACTTCCTACTTTTCAGTTCTCTGCTGCTGATAACTGGAACAAATACCAAAAGGCTACAGCATGGCACTTTTGTCACTCCTTACTCCTTCAAAAATAGATTGGATTCTGCCTCATCACTGCACCTGCTAAGCAACATATCCATATGTATGATAAATTAATATACTGCATCCTAATTAATGAGATAGTTGGTACACCAGCTGCTCTCTTAGGTGTCACTAGTGTCTTAGAATATATTGTGTGTTTTGAAGAGAACTGCAGCTGAACACTCAGGTTGGTCATAAGAGCCATTGTTGCACCCATATTCTAGAATGTATTGCATTTTAGGGGACAACTGCACAGGAACTCTGTCATGCGCCAATTCAATAGAGAAAAGTTGTTGTGTAATTGTTCAACTCCAGGAGATAGACATGGACCTGAAGACGTTCCAGTTCTACGTGGCTGAGGCTCCGAACCTCTTGGAGCAGATATATCAGCTCCTCCAGAAACGTCAAGGGGCTTGTGCTTCCCAAGGGGATCTGGAGCTTGTGTTCCATGTCCTGAGAGGAACTCTCAGACATCCCTGTTGATGCCAAACCTCTCCACCAGACCAGCAGTCCTACCCCACACATGTCTCCTTATCCCCGGACACACGGCGCAGGATGTCCACCCCCACCTGTCAGATCCTGCTGCCCACTGAGTCGCTGTGGTCTGCTCGCCAGTCCACCGCTTGCTTCAGCAACTTAAAGTTCAAGAAGAAAGTATCTGTCACTTGGGACAACAATGGTGAGAGGCAGATACAGTGAGGTCCGGAATGACTGACACTCATTTTTTAAATATGCATTATTTAAAAAAAATCTGTATTTACTTTAAAGTTTCCTGTGGATGAAATGCACTTTGACAGAACCTTGTTTCTGTCTGTGTGTAGCCTCCTTTTTTCCAGTGACATCCAGTCTGAGGCATTACCAGAATGAGTGTCTGTCCCATCTCTCCTTTTCGCTCACCTACTACAGCAGGACAGGAGCCAGGGCTGTGCTTTTCCTTTAAACCACTGTAACTAAACCTCCCCATCATCACCTATCACGTTTTCATACAGACTCAAACACCATCTGAAGCACAGTAAAGCTGGACCAAGACAATTAACGGTTGTGAACGCAACAATTTTTTGTTCGATTGTATTGCATGCATTACAGATTTCCTTGATCTGGGCACTCAGACTTGGTGATAGATATTTATTTTCACAAACTGCAACATTTTCTAAGCTTAGGTTTGTGAATGCTACCACTGTTTTTGTGAAATTATATTATTTATCTGGGGGAACATTTCTTTCCTCCAAGACTATTGTGTAGAAAATCTATTGTAGGAATGTAAGCTTGATCCCCTCTCTTGTGTCATTTTCCCATCTGTCCTTCCATCTCTCTGCAGAGGCCAAATGTGTCCCCAGGACTCCCCGTCTTCACAGCACCACTCTGGGGGTATGTTACTGGGCAGTGAACAAGCTCAGACCTATCATGGATCAGATGTAAGTGGTCAATGTCTATGGCATAGCTCCTCTCTCCACCTTCTGCAGTACAAACCAAACTGTAAAATGACATATTCCTCCTCTTACAACCAAGACTTACATAGACACTTAAGTCAAAGTCTTTTTTATTGTCAAATGCACAAAATAACATAGCGTCGTTGTGAGCAGCGAAATTCTTATGACACGGCACGCGACATCTCCGCAGTAAACATTAAGCAAAATGCTTACTGAGTAGCCGTTGTGGTGATTTGACTCCTGTAGAAACAATGAGAAGGCCTGTCTGGAGCAGAGAGGCCACACGCGCCCCCTGGTGTCTCAACACTACCAGGGCTATAAGACCCGGCAGCCTCCAGCGCCGGACCCAGTCCATGCAGAGGACTGCCTCTTTCCCTTCCTTCCCAACGCCAAGAACCTGAACTACAGCGTCTCCCTCAAACCGCGCTACAGCCTGTCGGACGGAACCAGCTTTATCTCGGATCCTTTAGCCTCATCGCTCCTGCTTTCTACCTTCGATACCTTCTGTCTTTCTGCTCTACCAGTTCATCTCTCCCTTCATCTGCTCCGGTTCTCCCTCCATCTATTGCTCCTTCATCACCTGTAAGCACTGAGTTCTTCTGTAACCCTGACAATGTGTCAGCTACCCGTCTGTTCTGTAGTGGTGTGCCAGGGGTAGGGTGACCACATTTTCAGAACCCCCAAACCGGGACCATTGTGTAACCGCACGTTAATGCACGCGCACAAGTATGCGCTTATGCACGCATGTTGGTCATCATGCGTGCTTGTGGTTGGTGGAGCGGGTGGAGCCGGTGGAGCTTTGAGCTTTGATGAGAATTGTTGCTTTGCGCCGCAGTTCTATGCAGTTGTTTGTTTGGCTCCGACTCGTATGTGGAAACACTACAGTATTATTATTATTATTGTGGTGAAAACCGGGACAATTTGGTAGTGAATGTCGGAAACCAGGACATTTTAGTGTTTTACAGATATTTGTCGGGACGCGGGACACCCAGCTTGAAACCGGGACAGTTCCGGGCAAACCGGGACAGTTCCGGGCAAACCGAGACAGTTCCGGGCAAACCGAGACATCTGGTCACCCTAGCCAGGGGCCCAGTGCCATGCCTGGAAAAGGTCTCTACACCAACATCTTTTCTGACAGTCCCCATGACATCCTGATGGCCACCTTCAAGTCCAGCGGTCAGGGGTTTGTGTTCCACACAGACAAGCCCAGGTACTTTAGATGCCCAACTGTTTACACATGATGGAAAAGTTTTTGTGTCACCAAAGTATAATACACACTGCAGTCATGAACGTTAGTAGTCATTTGAAGAGTAAACCTGTTTTGTGATCACGTCCAGCATGTTAGCCTCCCAAGTTTTTTGAAACGTGTTGCTGGCATCAAATTCAAAATGGGCATGTATTTTTCCAAAAACAATAACATTTCTCTGTTTCAACATTTGGTATAAAATCTTATTACTAAATCTTATAGGGTTTACATGATTTGCACATAATTGCATTCTGTTTTAATTTGCATTTTACATAGCGTCCCAACTTTTTTGGAAACAGGGTTGTATAATAAAACCAGGTTCTCACACACACAGTAATTTTAAGGTATTTTTTTCTCCTTCTCAGCCCTGCCTCTGCGTGTAAACCCTCCTCCCTGCCTCCTGTCAGACTCCTCCTTGACCACTCTCTGGCTCCTCCTACTCCACTGGTTTGCCACTGCTCCACCAGCCTGCCTCTGCTATCTGACCTGGAACTGTGGCCATGTCCTGGTGGCCTACATCAACTCCTCCCTCTGGCCCCCACCCAGTGGGCGCGACGCAGGGGTCATCCAGCAGAGGGTTTACCACAGGCAGGTCCTTGCCTCCGCCAATCCCTGTGCCAAGGTGAGAAGCCGGGCATGTAAAACTACAAGTTTTGGAAGGGATGGGGGGATCAAGACCCACCCCCAATATTTGAAAATGGTCAATTTGACACTCAAGAAAATGTTACGATGACTTAGAGATTACGTTTCTTTCCGACTATAAAGTGGCACACATTTAATGTCTTTGTGTGTCTTTACCTGAAACGTCTGCTTCTCAATATCTGCTCTGCTCTGCTTATAATGGTTTTGTTTTAAAATCGTTTTGCATTATTTAGCACAAAAATCATTTTTTTCCCCAAATAAACGTTGCATGAACACTGATCACGTTCATGCAACCAAACAACCACAAAATCCCACTATAAGGATACTAGTTTTTTTTTAGTTTGTTTTGTTATGCACTGATCTAGCTAATGATTAGCACAAATACAGACAGGCAGGCTTTTTAATTAAAACTTTATATCAACAGGAAGTACTTTAAGACCTAGGTCACTATTACACATCCAGCAGAAGCGATTACGGGATACAGTTGGAGGATGCAGGTGGATTTCGCTTGTTTGTTCAGTGCTCATATTTCTGTTTTTATGTCTTTGGCAGAGTTCTCAGGACCTTTTCAGACTGGTTAGATACGACACCGACACAGCCAATCATCTGACCCAGACACTACTTCCTGTCCTGGTTCAGAGGCACGCCGTGGGACCCGGGACACTTCTGATACATGACTGGAGGAAGCAAGGAGGAACAGGGGTGGGAGTAGTTGGTTGGGAAAGTGTATGAGTTCGAAGACATTGTACATTTTAGTAATTTAGCAAATGCGATTATCCAGAATGACTTAAAGGAGCAATTAGGTCTTGCTCACGGACTGAAAAACAGATATGTTACCTTGCCGGCTTTGGGATTTGAATCTTGCAAGCTATTCGTTACTGGTCAGATATTTTAATCGCTAGGCTACCTGCCGCCCAAAGGCAAATAAATATAATCGTTTTCTGAGTCAGCTGAGGGTCCCTTCATTCAGGATCCTTTGATATACTCTGATTCTTGTTCAGAGTCTACTTTTCACAACGTGTATTTATGTGTGGGGGGAGGATTTGTGTATCTCCTTTATGGGGGGGCTCTTCCTGGTTTGGATGAAGCCTGGCTCCTGTGTGACCTTGACCAGAGTGTTTTTTCCCCTCTTTGTTTCCATTTGCCTCTGGTGAGAATGACCCAATGGACTGGGAGTCACTCAGAGACTGACAACAAACTCACTTAGACAGACTGCACAAGACTGTGTGTGTGTGTGTGTGTGTGTGTGTGTGTGTGTGTTTGTCTGCACTCCTATTTATGAAACCGTATTTATGTCCTGCTAAGACCCATTTTAGAAAAAGGGAATGGAGGGAGGGACATAGAGGGAAGAATAGGGCAGGAGGAGGGAGGGAGGATGGGAGAAATGAAGTGAGAGGTGAGGGGGAGGGAGAGAGTGAGAGTATGGTATGGGTGGGTGCAGTGAAGAAGGACAGTGATGGTCATGCAGGGATCTTTAAAATGCCCATACAGGAGAAACATATATAATTCAGTAGAAGGAACACTGATGAAGAAAAGGCCACTTAATGAACGTGCTGCCTGAATAATTTAACCTAAAAAGAGCAGCAAGAGACACAACCTATGACTGCACTGGGATCAGATGCAAAAAACAACATATATCAAGTCCATTTTGCATGTCTTTATTTTCTGTCCGTTATAGTGAAGATGGATGGCCACTGTTACCTTCCCTGTGTTGTTGTACACTAGATGACCATGTTATCAAAGCTACGGTTTCTAATTAAAACCCACCAAAAGCCTCATTACGTCTCTGTACCAAGCCATCATGCTGTATTGTACTTCTCTCCCTGTGTGTGCAACTGGTAATGTGTGTTAAAAGATGTACGCTGGAGGCAGGTTGATGTTCATAGGCAGTGCTCTGAATGGCTACAGCTTCAGAAAGACCAACCTCCTGAAGCATACCTGCGAAAACACAAGAGTGACTATGCCAACGGCAACGCCTTGGCCATGATTCCAAACTGGGGTGAGTCAGTCTGTTCTGTAACCGTTCCATTACCTTGCTCTTTGACTGCTCAGACAGCCATTGGTCATCTCAATATCTCTCTGTTGGTTGATATGATCAATAGGATCATCCAGACATTTACTTTACCTTAAATCCTGCAGTAGATGTCACACGCATGCTGTGATTCACATTAACTGGTGTCTCTGGTAAAATCCACTGTATTCCCCTTGTAGGATTGGTTAGCATGATAACTGTCAGACTGAATTTGGCTCTGTCAGTGTGTGAATTTAACATTTTGTAATAATCAGTAAGCTCACACAGGCCAATACACACATTACCTCACAAGCATTTCAGCTCTAAGAGCAGATACATAGACAGGAGTGGGAAAGTTAGCGTGTATTGGCATCAGCATGAGAAAGATTGTGGATGTATGGTTGTGCCTGTTGGAGTGTTTTTAAGGATCATGTTAAGATCAATGCCATGATGATGAAAAGGAATCAGTAAGGGATGACCCATGTGATCAATGACATTTTAGTAACTGATCTCTGTTTGATCCAGGGGCTGGCAGGCCAAGTGTCCCTTGGATAGACACATGATGGACAGAGCACTCAGGACCCGTTCGTCCTGTTTCCTCTCCAAGGAAAACAGCTTCCCTGACCATCTTCTATCCAGGTAAAAAAACAACGCAAACACTTAAACAAATTGTGGAACTTCAGCTGTATTTTTATAAAAGGTGAAAGATTTTGATGAAACTGTCAGTATCCTCTAAACCTCAGACCTCTGGGTGGGCGTGGCCATGTCCAGCATGTCAGACAGGGATTCCATCCTAGCCATGCAGTGAAAGAGGCGGAGCCCAGCCAGACCTGCCTCCTGAAAGTTGTTAGTTACTTCACCCCCATCTTCTCCTGACTCAACCAATTATGGTGATGCTGTCATCAATGGTTAACTGACAGTGTTGGTCTGAAGGCATTTAAGCAGATTAAATTCTGGTGGTGTAAGAGAAAGGTGGCGTTTCATTTTGTAAAAGAAAAACTTTGTAAGTTGTATTTTATAAAGATTTGGTTCTGTGTCAATAAAAAATAAATGTTTTCTAATTTCTTATTTTGACATGAATTCAACTGAACACTACACACTCATACACAGACACACACACACACACACACACACACACACACACACACATACACACACACATAGAGCACTGGGGTGTTGGTTGGTTGTCTCTTCTCTATTTAAGACACTTCACAGTTGGTCTGTTTTACCGTCTTTCTTGGATGGATAACAACAGGAGACTTTAACAGTAGGGCTACATGGACATGGGATGAGACATGGGATGAGACAGGGGATGGGAGTCTCTTCTACCATGTTAATCCTCTGACTAATGTCCTGTAGCGCTGGACCACAGTCAATGTCCTGTTTGTGACTGCAGCAAAGATGGCGGTAAAAGTATTTTTTTCCCGGTATAGCTACCCCTCATTAATGCCATTTTACAGGCATGAGATGCGATAAAACAAGCAATGTGAAAGTGCATGTATTATATTTACTGAGGTGGTGGCCTTAACAAATCATTTCAGAGCTAAAATGGATGATTGCAGTGGGACTCTTGCACATTCTCCCTCTTCTCTTAAGCAAGTAGGAGGCCATACTAAGGGTTCATTAAATAGAGTTGATGTGTAGAGAATAGAGTAACATGTACCTGCTTTTTATTTAGAATGATTAAAAGAGGATTTGGGTATTTTGCTGGCCAAGTGACCCGAACCAAGAGTTGGGGAGTAACGGATTACAAGTAACCCAGATTACAAAAAAACAGTAACTGTAATCCGTTACGTTACCAACAAAAATATTGTAATCCGATTATAGATACTTTTTGAAACAAATTATGATTACTTTTGGATTACTTCAATTGAAAAAGAATAGATGCGCGAAATAATTATGACACGTTGCATGTTTGAGTTTATTTAATGTTATAAAAACATCGTTATTTGAACCAAAATATGAATTGCGCGCCTCAGTTGTGTGTGTGATCATCATGAGCGCAAAGATGGACGCGCATAACCAGTTTAGTGATGGAGGAAGCGCTAGTTTAAATTTCTCCGGGTTTGGTTGGTTGGATGGCTGGTAAAAACAGAGTATATCTTCGGTAATATTAGCCGAGTCATGTAAAATGTTATTTAGTTATCTACTCGACGCATAATTCTCAGAACAATGATAGGCAATAGGCCTATTCTGGTGTTATATATTTTTCAAGTTTCAAGGTTTATTTGTCAAACACACCGAACAACACAGCCAGGACGAGTTGCACAGAAGAACTTTTACAGGAATTGTTTAATAGATTAAGCAACTATTTGTTAGATAGCTGTAACATGGCGCTGCCTTCAAGATAAAACATATGGAATTTACCACGACATTTGATGAGAAAAGGTGTGTTGGGAAGCACTCTTATTTCTATGCGGGTGCTCACGATTGCAAACGTGCATTCGCGTGCCGGGGATTCTGCAACATTTTGACAATGTTGGTTGTGGAGCAAATCATCAGACTACATTTAAAAAGGTAGATTGGGTAGATTACATTTAAAAAGTTATCTACCCAATCCTGCCCGAACCGTATTATATAAATGCATTAGAATTGTCTGTTTGGTAGTCTCTGCTTCGCTCTGTCTACTCACTCCAGATTACAAATAGTATTGGAACTGTAAATTGCTCTGGACTATCAATCCAGCAGATTAATTAGAAAATATGTCAGATTATGCCATTAATACTACACAGGAAGTGTACTCATTGAAGCATCAATGCACCCAGGTAAGACCGGAGTGATTGCTGGACATAGATTTTATCTACAGTGCCATCTCTTTGGAACTGCTTGGGGACATATCTGATGGACTGTCCTGCATTGATCTACCTTAAAGGAGCTACACATGTTATTTTTGTTTTGGATTTTATGCATTATAATTTCAGAAAATATCCATAATATATCTTCAGTAATAATGGTATGGTAGTAATTCACAGCATCTCTTACCAGCAACGTTGTGATTGGCTGTGATACTCGCCTATTGATTTGTCCCCAGCGACCCTGCATTGTTGATTTAGTGGCTAGGGCAAGCGCCAATGTAAAAATCACTCTAAATTCCTGGTTGTAACTTATCAACACTAAGTTGTTCATTCTGTGTTTGTGTGAGAAAACATTCACAAAATATTGCAGGTAATAATTATACCATCTAAATCGCTGTGAAATGTATTTTTAATAATTTTGTGTTTACATAGTGTTTACAGCAGTTTAAAACTAGTGGATGAAAGTCAAGCAAGCGTCTCCACGGAGCACGGGAGGAGAGATTTATTTGATTGGAGCATAACATTTTTGTAATTCACCTATCTTTGAAATGGGTGGAGGTATTTACTGATTTTGCCACTGGTTTTTCAAAAACCAATTTCAAGTCCCCAACCAGAAGACGTTAACCAGAAGGCATTACTGCAACCTCTGCGGAGTCATGACAGGGAAATGTCTTTAACTCAGGGTTATTGCTGGTGTGTTTCTTCAGTTTGACCTTGCATCTGACCTTGTGTCTGGCTCATTACACATAGGTATGGGTCACAGTGTAAACCATGTCATCAGAACAGGGATCACTTCCTAGATTGACTTAATTGATCTCCCAGATAAAATGCAGACCTCCAATCACTATAATGCTAATCACACTGAAGGTTAATATTTTATACAGGGTTTGGTCAAATGGCAAGGGTCATAAAGAATGACCCCTGTGAGTAACCAGCAACCAGTCAATGTTAGGATTCCTGGGATGGAATGTCAAAGTGTCAAATCTAATAAAATATTATTTTATTTTGGCCTGCCAGGTAGCGCAGTGATGTAAGGTGCTGATTTGTAACATTGTGCTGACCCCCACAATCTAGATTTGCCTCGACTGTGCCACTAGCTGACAAATGGCTGGGAAGCCCCGTTGTGATTTTAATAGGCCAGCAGATGTTGAAGAGCTTTAAGGCATCATCAGCAGGGATTTTCTGGTTTGATTCACTTCTAACAATTCCCTCTGGTAGATCAAGCACATCTACCAGAGGGAATTGTGAGATCCACAAGACTTCGGGTTGGAGGCCTATAAGGAAGGCATACAGCAATTATCAACTCTCCAAAATGTATTGTAAGTTGTTGCAATATATAAACTGATATGACAAAATTCAGGAAATGTAAAAAGGGTGTTCAAAAGGCTATACTGTATAATGATTTGTAAACAACAGATGAAGACTAACGGTGAAATGTTTACCAACCCTTTTCCAAAAAAGCAGATTAGAAAATGTGGAGAACACAAGGAATATTACAAACGGTGATACAAATAACAATAACAAATAAAGGAATACACAACTAATATATAACTAAATTTGCTATATAAGGACTACCAGCACTGATATTAAGTGCCAGGTTAGAGTTTAATTTACAGAACATTGAATGTGGTGTTAGTAAAGATTCTCATAATATTTGCAGGCCTTTGAAAGTTGGATGGTTTATGTGTTTTAATGACATGTAATAATCTACTCCGCATAGTAGCTCCATCATTTTCTCCTTATCAGAGACTGTGGGTTGTTGATAAAATATTCTTCCAACCCTCAGAAATGTGGACACTGAATTTTCTTTCAACATTTTCATGAAAGAGTTTACAAAAAACCCTCTAGTCAACTGTGTGTCAGTGGCCATTGCGTTCTGTTATCAATGACATTGTTTGTGGTAGAAACTGCCAACTGTTGTGAATCTGCCTATACTGAATTTAATTTAATTGAGAGGGGGACAAGTCTGTAACACATCACAATGCCACCGATATCTTCAATTTTGAGGGAGCATGTAATTATCATGCAAATGTCAGTGTTGTCTACCAGAGCTGTTGCTATAGAATGTCAAAGAAATTTTGCTTCTGGCCTCACAACCACAGGCCAGATGTAACGACAGCGACCCAGGACCTCCACACCCGTCTTCCTTTGTGGCCATCACCTAATGTCTCAACATGAAAATGCATTACCCAATTTCGCAAGGATCTACTATTCCTGGATGCTTAAAATGACCCAGTTCTTTCATGGCCTGCATACTCACCAAACATGTCACCCATTGAACATGTTTGGGATGTTCTGGATCAATCTGTGACCAACAAATGTATCTGTTTTCCTTGTCATGTAAAATCCATTGAGAGCCTAATACATTTCATTTCAATTGATTTCAACCAATTTCCTAATTTGAAATTAAACGCAATAAAATGTTTAAAATTATTGCATGTTGCGTTTATATTTTTGTCCAGTGTACCATCAACCCTGAGATATTCCTACCACTTGATTGGAGTCCACCTGTGAAAATTCAATTGATTGGACATTATTTGGAAAGGCACCTGTCTATTTGAGGTACTACAGTTGACAGCCCACTTGACGTTTGACAGAAGGCACCTAAAGGATTCTCAGACCATGGGAAACAAGATTCTCTGTTCTGATGAAACCAAGATGGAATTATTTGGCCTGAATACCAAGCATTACGTCTGGAGGAAACCAGTCACCACTCATCACCTGGCCCATACCATCCCTACAGTGAAGCATGGTGGTGGCAGCATAATACTGTGGGGATGATATTTCATCAGCAGGGAATGGGAGACAAGACAGGATTGAGGGAAAGATGAACAAAGCATAGTAAGGTCCTTGATGAAAACCTTCTCCAGAGCACTCAGAATATCCGACTGAGGCCAGGGTCCACCTTCCAACCGGACAACAACTCAAAACACACAGGCAGGACAACACGGGAGAGGCTTCGGGACTGTCAATGTCTGTGAATGTCCTTGAGTGGCTCAGCCAAAGCCAGGACTTGAACCTGATCTGACATCTCTGGAAAGACCTGAAAATGGCTGGCTGTGCAGCGATGTTTCCCATCCAACCTGACAGAATTTGAGAAGATCTGTCAAAAAAAATGGGAGAAACTCTCCAAATACCGGTGTCCCATGCTTGTAGCATCATATCCAAAGAGACTGAGGCTGTAATTGCTGCCAAAGGTGTTTCAACACCTTACTGATGGAAGGGGTCTGATTATCTACATATAGTGGTCTAAAGTGCGATATTTCTGTCTTTCATTTATTATAAATTTGCAAAAATGTCAATGTAATCCATTTTACAAAAGGCTGTAACCAAACAAAATGTGGAAAAACTGAAGGGATCTAAATACTAATACTTTATCTGTGCCATACAATTTTGAATGAGACATGGTAACCAAAATTCACACCTCCTAGTCTTTTTGAATCAAGAGCAAATGTTTTTGAATCATATCAATGCCACATAAAATGTTTTCTTAATTTGAAGTTGATGTTGTTTTAATTTGCCTTACTCTTTAAGGAAATCAATTTTCAGCACATTCCTAATGACCTAATGAGACTCCAAAAGGAAATGTTTCTTGTTAGCTGCGCCTGTTTTGGGTATACAGTGGAGTCACAGTTACTGGTCTGCACTCGTATGCACTGCTTTAGGCTGCTTCCTATTAACACAGCAGGAGTGGCCTCTAGTGAGCTCCTGCCTCCATACTGACTGGATAATCACGGTGGTAGTGGCTGTGACTTTGTGCACGCTAACTCCTTATGGCTCTCTGTGTGGTGATGAAGGGGGAGGGCCATAAGGTCTGGACTGCCTACTGAGCCAGTCATTAGAGAACCTGCAGGCTGTACTAAAACATGAGTGGAATTAACATTATAAGAACTGCTGTGACCACACACTGTTGTAGTAAAACGGCTCATCCGTGTGGAGATATAATGCTTATTTATACTTCTACTCTGTCCGAGGCTCATGGCAGCCTGTGCAGCTGAGCACCTCTTTATGTTTTATAGCGCCATGACTGTGGAAGTGTGGGATGGATCAATTTGTGTGATTAGCAGTGCATGTGTCGGCATGTGTATTAGTGCTGTCGCCTGCCTACCTCCGTGCTGCTGTGGGACACTCTTTAAAAAGGTCTGGGTAATACCCTGCATCGATTTGTATTCACACTCTTTCTTCCCCCTTTGTTTATCTCTGCTTTTATTGTCCACCTCCTTATCAGTTCATGATGTGGGGGCGTGTTCAATGTGAGGTTATCCTCCAGGTTGATTGAAAATTTGGCATTTTCGTAGTCCATCCACCATCCACATGGTCTTGGTGGCATCATAGCTATCAAAATTCAGCATCTGTGAAAAAGTCAGATGGCCGCATCACATTACATGACCACTATAGAAGACTCCATTCATTCCCCTGGCATACACTCCCTCTGTCTGTGAGCAAGTAGATTTTTGCTAGCTATTTTTTATTGAATTTGTCTATGTTAGCTAATGGCCACATTGCAATCTAATGTTGATTTGATTGTCTGGTCAATATTTCAAGAAATAACTCAAAATGAATTATCTAAGTTAAGCCAGATAGCTAGCCAAGTAACCACTATTCAGTGCTAGCTCTAACCTTTTGGGGGCCCTAAGCAAAATTTGATTTGGGGCCCCCTCTCCCCTATCGGTTCAGGGCTCCCTAGCAATCGGAGGGCCCCTAGTGATTGGGGGCCCTAAGCGACCGCTTATGTCGCTTATGCCTAGAGCTGGCCCTGCCGCTATTCTACCAGTTATCTCAAAATAACCAGCACGTAGCTTCCACTTTTCATCAAATTATTTCACATTCAACTGACCATGTATCAAATCCTATACAAAAAACAGATGTCCTGTAAAAATCATCAAGCTCTGATGAAATAGGCAGAGAAAGCTAATAGTCTCCCCAGTGTTGCAACCACTACAGCCTTGTGAAACACTTGTGTGACCAATTTGGTAAAAAACGGACTACCGATCCTCCAACAAAAAAATTGATCAGGCGTATGGCTAATGCTAAACAGGAGCCAGCAAGGAAGTCTTGCTAACCATGATTACATATTCCACAACTCATGACTAGTTAAAGTACAACTGAAGATTGTAACTCAGAAAGTGAAGGGGTCTGAATACTTTCCAAACAAATTGTGCACTTGTGTTTCAGCTGAAATGGAAATTCAATAGGCTGATTGTCTCTCAAGCGATGGTTTCTGCCTGCCTCCACAGCATGTTCCATGTGCTGGCGGATAAACAGATTAGCTGAGTGCTGAGCACAGTGGGCTTTGCAGACACATTTTTAATGTACTCGTAAATTCTGCAGACGTCCAAAAAAAAGGAAAAGAGAGAGGATGGTGGAGGAATAAAAGGAGAGCAAATGATGTAATAGATGTAAAAAAGTTAAAAAAAAAAATATGGGAACATTTTTAAAAGGATGTTTCAGCTGTTATAATATTAGCTATGGACCAGTCGTAAAAGTATGCAAATAGGAGTTTGATAAGTGGAAATAAATAAAGTGATTTATTTTGTTAATGTTGACAACATTGTTTGTGATCCAATTTTTGTCCATTTCTCATGTCAAATTATTTGTGGGTTTGTAGGATATGTAGGAAATATGTGTCACTCTAATGTGGTAATACATTTAGCACGGAGTTAGAAAGTGCAGCTCCGTTTCCACTTCATTTGGTTGAATAATGACTTTGCGGGTAGTGAAGTTTTTACTTTTTCTGGATGAGCGCCAGGTGGTGTTCAGTAACTTTGTACTCTCTGTTTTACATAAGGTAACATTCCATTTTGCAGTTTTTTGGTTGATTCTTTCCAGTGTGTCAAATGGTTATCTTTTTGTTTTTTTCATGATTGGATTGGGTCTAACTGTATTGTTCTCCTGGTGGTCTGTGGAGTCTATTTGAATTTCGAGTCCCAAAACCAGCTGTCTTAGGAGGTTTTTCTCGGTTAATCTCTCTATAGATGAGGGCTTTGTTAAAGTTTGAGAATTGCTTTCCCTTTAGTTGCGTGTGAAATTTAACAGCTCTTTTCTGGATTTTGATAATTACTGGGTATAATCCTATTTGGCATTTTCACGGTCTCTCTCCATCTCTATTTCTTTCACTGGTTCTCTCTTTTACTCTCTTTCTCTCTCTGGCACACTTTCTCTCTGGTTATCTCTCTCTGGCTTTCTCAACCTCCCTGGCTGCCTCTCTTTGGCTGTGTCTGTCGATTTTGTTTTAATTCATTGGCATGTGAAACCTGTTTAAATTACCAAAGCAAGTGGAAAATGAGAAAACATTCATTCAAATAATTAACAACTGTATAAACAACCTCAATTGTAAATAAACTTTACACACACAAACATTTCAGAATGAATAGACATATCAAATGTTTTATTATTAGCTATGTACAATGTTTTCACAATGAATAGCAAGGACAAATAAACAAAGACGTGAAATATATTGGTTATGTTTGCAACGTTGTTTTTGTTCCACTTGTTGCTTTTTCTCATGACAAATGGTCACACATCTTGCTGCAATGAGTTCACATTGCATTACTTTGTCAAACAAATATCAGAGTTTATTAGCGTTCAAATTTGTTTGAAAAATCACACTGGATTCATGTTTTTGTTCTATTTCTCTATCTACTCTCTCTCTCTCTCTCATTTTCTCTGTCTGCTTGACTGCGTATCTGTGGTTGTGACTTTTTCATGTGCCTACAGAGAGTAACTAAAAGGAGACATACTGTTTTGAGATTAGGAATTTGGTGATGAGGTTATAGACACACATTGTGTCCACTTTGTTGTTATAGAATATGTGTTGAACCCTGAACACAGTAGCAACACCATCAGGCTACTATGGTACCCTTTAGGGCTGACCTAAACCTAACTCTGCTGGCATGGCCATCTGATTTTCCCAGAGTTGTCTATTTCCACACAGCTCCAGGTTTGCTGAGTGGTAGACAGATTTTTTTTGGCTTGGTCAAAGCCCTTTGGTTAAATCTGCATCTTCATCAATTACATAACTGAAATTATTTCATGTTTAATGTGGTTAAGGGCTGCCGATAAAATAAGAGTTCAGCCTAATGATGTTGTAATGGTGACATAGATACCAGACAGACTGTCTCTTTCTCCTGTTGTCTTTTGTGTTTGAAATTATCCTTTTTTTATATTTACTCAGAATAGTACCTCTTCACTATATCATGCTTTTTAATTGCTCATAATCAGTTTGATAGTATGTCTTAAAGTTGTACTTCTACCATTAACTGTATTATTGTGTTAGTACTGTCTCTTTCTTTTTGATAGTGAACTCTGTTAAAAGTAGTACAGTACATTTGGAAAGTGCTGTTTTTGCTTGGTAATTATTGAGTGTTGTACGTTGATTGTGTAGAAAAAATTCAATTTAATCAATATTGGAAGTAGATTGTAACGTAACAAAATGCGGAAACAGTTAACTCTTTGATTTCCATAGCAATGTGAATGTCACTGACAATACCTACTAAAACAGTTTTAACATTTAGAATGTGAATGTCACTGACAATACCTACTAAAACAATTTTAACATTTAGAATGTGAATGTCACTGACGATACTAACCCATAACAGTTTTAACATTTAGAATGTGAATGTCACTGACAATACTAACCCATAACA